>JACEGR010005140.1:0-77138 GCA_014170235.1 Listronotus bonariensis
CATCAGTCATTTTATAAACAGTCAGTCAGTCAGTGGAAAATTGACGACTTTTGGACCTTCATATTTTTATAACCGTTTGAGCTAGCTTTCTGAAATTTGGGCTTCCAGTTTTCCTCATGAATAACAATAAACACACATAGTTCCATGTGCTTACGTCAAATAGGTTTTGAGTTATGGAGAAGTCAAAAGTGGCACCAAGTGGTTCGTGTAATATTACACGCGGGGCTGTAGCCAGTTCCTCTGCTTGAACGTGGCTTGAGACGTGCCGCGTGATCAAAGTACTGTCATGTAGATTGAAAAAAATAGACACTGGGTGTTTCACAAGTTTTGAGGTTATTGTTTGAATTTAAATATTGCCTTAAACATAATTTTTAAAGCTGTTTTTATAGTGTGAAAGATTTCTTGCATGCAAGTTTTCTTGCTGCAATTTTTCGATCTGCACACGCGCACTTTGCAGCAATTTTTAAAAAGAGAAAAATGCGCTTGCGCAGATCGAAAAATTGCAACAAGAAAAATTGCATGAAAGAAAACTTTCAAACTGTAATTCTACGGCAATTCTGAGGCAATACCTTTGTTTAAAGATAATACTTAATATAAAATAGTTTTTATCCGGTAAACAGGTGCGACACGTCGCTTCCTATTCAAATCTTAGTCTAATAGGACCTTTCCAGATTCCCTGTATAAAAAGTGAAAAATGTACCCATTAGATTTCCCTTGAACTCCTTAAAGTGAAACTCTGAAGTCACCGTTTTTCTGCGGATCTGATTGATCATAATGCAGAATTATTATCGGTATCATTAAAACTGACTCGCATGTTATCAGCTGTACAGCCTAACAGATTGTATCAATTTTAATACTTTATTTATTAGTTTTCCCATTTAGACAAGTGCAGATTAACGAAGATTTCTCTTTTAGAGGCATACACACTGTCAGTCAGGCCTTTAGGTATACCTTCACTAAGGCGTATTTATAGTATCAGTCTTACTTGCAGCCTTGCCTTCAAGCCAAGCGTCAGGTATGCTAGGACGGTGTGTATTAGGCTAGGCCAGAGACAACAATGAGACGAGTAACTAGTCCTAACAATTTGTCCATTGTATTTATGTCTTTCTGGTTTAACGCAAGTTCCAATAAATATGTCTTTGAATTTCATCATGGCAGGCTATCGTAGATGGAGCAATCATCGCTTTGCCCTGGTTGCCAAGTTGTTTACAATTTCTGCATGTAAACTTTAATGTCCTTTTTTGGCTCACATCTAATTAAGAGAAAGAAAATATACCATGAATAGAATATTTTTAACTTGACAACGTTGCCGCAGGCCGTCACGCCGAAATGTTAATCGATATTTGTGTTTGATATTTTTCAATGGCCGATTTGTTTGGACAGTTTGTTTACATTTTCTGTGATTTATTGTGTGTTTCGTGGTTTTTTACTTTTAATTCGACTTTGAATATTGACTTTTATTAGTGATCACAGTGTATATATTAAATTTGTGCTTTTCAACAGATAATTTAAGGTAATATTGACATGGTTATCTGTAAGAAAAATCTTTATAAAAACCAAATAAATGACATTTCTAATAAGGTGTGTGTAATTATTGAACTAAACCCCAATATTTTATATTAATAGGAAACAAAAACAAGTACCTAACATTAAGGGCAAAAATAGCACAGCTATATAATTTGAATTTGGCGGGCAAACGATAAAGTCGACTCACGCGCCATCTGCGTTTGCCTTCCTTGAAGACAGACAAGGAAGGCCCAGCAGCTATCTCTCTCTCGGATAATTTATTTACATTTAGTTGCTCGTCTCATTGTTGTCTCTGGCTAGGCCAAGAAAACTACTATTTTATTCGAATATATTAAAAACGTTGTTAAATGAGACAAAAAAAAGCGTGAAAGTTTGAGCCCTTATATTAATATTAAGAGGTTTATCTTCACGAATAACATTTTTTGGAAAATTTTTTTTTTTAATATGTCCTTATTAGTTTTGAACTCGTTAAAGTGAAAGTCTGGAGTGACCGTTCTTCTGCGGATCTGATTGCGCATGATGCAGAATTATTATCGGTATCATTAAAACTGACAAGTCAATTAGCTCGCATGTTATCATCTGTACAGCCTAACAGATTGTAAAGTGATTAATGAGACGCGTTATTCGAAATTATTGGCGCAGAGATCATTCGGAGTATTGACCTTCTATTTATAATTACAACAACAAATATTTTTACGTCGAGTTGGAGTGGACTATAGCGTAATATTTTTCTCTTTTTGCAACGTATACATATTTTTACGTTTCATTAATACGGAAATTATCAAGTCTTAATTAATCATTTTAATAAATTAGGCGTACTAAATACCTATCTTTAAGAATGAAACTAAAATTTCTCGTTTTATTTTAGATTCATATCTATTTTTAATGTTACTTGTAAGCAACAGATCTAATTAATATAAGGCCGATAAAACAAAAACCAGATTATACATTACAAATTTCACTACAAAAGATTCAAAGCCCATTTTCTTTCATTTATTTTTATTTTCATTTTAATTTTAATATGAAGCAAGTTTTTGGATATACAATAAGAGTATTTGCAAATTTTAATACTTAATCTTTATACCCTATTCCATTTGGACAAGCACAGATCTAGGGTTTTTTTGCCGGAGTTTTTCCCCATAAAAACAAACTTTAGCAAAACCACACAATACAACATACCACACAAATCTCTAATGGCCTCTTTCAAAGCTCACGCGGAGCAAGGCTCACAAATTTAAGTTTAAGCTCCACCCGCGTCCCTGTGCTATCAGGCGCTAGTCTTGGAAGCGACTGGTTGCCCTGAGTGTCTTTCCAGTGACGAAAATTTTTGTGCGTCACGCTCCAGTGATTGAAGCTCTTGAACTGCTCTAAAAAGTTAGTCACTGGAACGCATCCTTAGACAAGGAAAGAGAGATACTTTAATATGGCTTTATAATAATAATCTCTTTTTAATATCTAATTCCATTTTAAATAAATAATTTTAAAAAATCTATCCTTAACCATAAAAATACGTTTGAAGCACAAAAACCAAAAGAAGGGTTGGTGCATGAGAGGCAAGGGGAAAGAAAAACGGAGTAGCTCAGGTGCATAACACTTTCCGTCACTGGAACGCCATAAAGTAGAACGAAATGCTCCTGAGCTACTCGGGAGCGCTCTATTTGCGTTCCTGGAAAGCCATTTTTGTTGTTAATACGGTTCAAATATTTTAATAATTAATAGTTTAAAAAACTAAAAAACACGCTTTTATATGCAACCGAACTAAAAATTCGAAAATAATTTTTCATTAAAAAAATATTGTCATTTCATAGTAAAAAGCGTGGGGTGCATTTTACTATTTTTTCATAACTTTTCCATCATAGATATTGGCAAATATAATAATTATAACATTTAATATATTAAGCACCCCACGCTTTTTACTATGAAATGACAATATTTTTTTTAATGAAAAATTATTTTCGAATTTTTAGTTCGGTTGCATATAAAAGCGTGTTTTTTTAGTTTTTTTAAACTATTAATTATTTTTCATTTTTAGTTCGTTATATCAATTAACTTTGCTACTCTTGACAAAATGGCGAAAACATTTTTTAGTGAACAAGAGTAGCAAAGTTTGAAATGTTGCCAACAGATGGCAACCCACTAAAAAATTTCTTCGCAATTGAGTAGCAAAGTTTGGAATGTTGCCAACAGATGGCAAAGAGTAGCAAAGTTTGAAATGTTGCCAACAGATGGCAACCCACTAAAAATTTCTTCGCAATTGAGTAGCAAAGTTTGGAATGTTGCCAACAGATGGCAACCCAGGTGTTGTTTTTATAATATAATGGAATTTTTTTTCCTGGCGATCAAAAACAAGATAACGGGATACTGTTTGCAGATTATTGCATTGTCATGGGTCATTAATAAGTGTGCAAAGTTTCAAAGAAATCGAATAGCTGGAAGTTGGTTAAAATTAGGCTCAAAGATTCCGTTACATAGATAGCCAGATGGATAGATAGATAGTTACAACCCAAGTTAATAAAAGCGTGTTAAAAAGTTTTCTTTCGTGCATAGCCACCTTCCCAAATTGGCGCACAACACCGCATTAAAATTTAAAATATGACAGATTTGTCAAAGTCAAGCGTACTTTTCATCTTATGCAAACTCATAAATAGTAAAGTTTGATACCCAATTTTGATTTTATTACTAAAGTTAAAACTCATTTAAAAGAATCCAAAGATCTTTGCGGTGTAAACTAGGCTATCAGTCAGTGGGTAGCTTTGCGGTGTAAACTAGGCTATCAGTCAGTAGGTAGCTAACCCACAATACACCAAAGTTAGAGGTTAGAAAAGTTCATTACCGTTTTATGAAAAATATTAAATTTGTTGAAAATGATGTTTCCCACTGTAAACAACGTATTGAAAATGCTTTGGTTTATTACCTAGTGATAGTTTTCTTTGTCTAAATATGAGGCATCAAGTAAGTGTTTTTATCATTTTTTACAAATTACAGAAGCTTGGTAATTTATGTATAAGTCATGTTGGGCAATATTATTTTGATGACCGCCTGTTTTAAAAACAAGTGAAGGTTATTCGTTCGTTAAAAAAAAACAGATGAAGGTTATACGCTCCCGGAACGAATACGTTCAGCGAACGAATGAGTTCAATTTAGCAGAATTGAGCCCCTGTCCCCAACCCGTCGGCAAATGTTGTCAAGTTCGATTATTCAATTGTCTAATCTGGCGCATCCGTCAGAACGTACGATTTTTCACTTTTCCGGTTTTCCTGGAAAATGCTGGAACTTAACGGGATACTGTTTTTAAATTATTGCATTGTCATCGGTCATTAATAAGTGTGCAAAGTTTCAAAGAAATCGAATAGCTGGAAGTTGGTTAAAATTAGGCTCAAAGATTCCGTTACATAGCCAGCCAGATTGATAGATTGATAGTTACAACCCAAGTTAATAAAAGCGTGTTAAAAACATTACATTTTCTTGTTAAACGGTGACGTCATGTACGTCGCATATTTAACCGTAATATAGTTATCTTTGTCGGGCGGGCAAATGCATCGTACTAAACTTTGTTTCGGACATTTTTGTAAACTTTTTTACGTGGCTGTACATGTAGCAAGTGAAAAAATTTTATATTTGGTTTAACTAAAGTACATTTAAACCATAAAAATAAAAATAATAATCATAACCCAAACGTTTATTGGACTTTCACGCAACGGTTTGAAAACCTACATTTTCTTGCTTCTCATAGATATATCGTCATGTTCTAATACGGTTTAAACCACTGAGACGACACAGTGGTTTAAGAAAATTTGATTTAAGACTAACATCAGAAGAGATGCATAGGTAGATGTGGTTTGTCGAATAAAATTATTTATTATTAAATAAACTATCGGGGCCTTAAATTTGAGGTATTCCGGAAAAATTAATTAAAATGAATGAGATTAATGCAGATATCTCTTTAAGGGCATACATACACACACGCGTGGTCATTTAGACCATCAAGTATACCTAAACTGACGCAGTCTTACTTGCAGCCTTGTCTTTACGACTAGCGTCAGGTAGGCTAGAACCATGTGGATTAGACTGGGTTAAAAAAATTGACAGTTTTTATTTGAATTCAAAAATATATCGAAAAAATGTTCAAGGTAATAAAAATTATCGCTAAGGTTTAAGTCCTAATATCTTTTGCAACTCACACATCAATTTTAGGCGAAGAACCAATTCTAAAATGGTATTTACCAATCGGTTATGTTGACGTTTAAACAATATATCATACGTCAAAGTTGTCACCATTTAATACCGCGGTTATAATTGGTTGAACGCCTAAAATTGATGACATATTTTAACAACAATCTTTTTTTTGTAATGCAAAACTAGCAAATTGTTAATTTGAAAACTTTACAACACACATTCTTAAAAAAAGCTCCCTTCATAAATTATCGTCTAACATTGAACTTTTTTTTTTCTTGAGTTTGGATTTTTCTTAATACTACAAATATGAATATTTAAAAAATCCAATACAGATGTTAAATGGAAAATGTGCTTTAAGAAAGCTTTATGAACATTTTTTAAATAAATTAATCCTTCAAAAGTTATTTGACGTTGTAGTTACGATTGGATTTAACTTCAACGTCGAATAACTTTTGAAGGAGTGAATTGATTGAAAAATGTTAAGAAATATTTTTGTTGCGCATCAAATTTTCTTTAAAAAACTATAAATTAAATCTATTTAAATATTGATAATAATATGAAGTTTTTATTAATATTACTATTATTACAAAAGTTTTGATTAATAATAGAGTATTGGGGGAATTTTCCAAAATAACATGGTGTGCATAAATAGCCATAGAAGCATTTAAAAATCTCGGATTGCTTTTTAGATCAAGAAATTATTTCTCTTAGTACACCCTAAAAGAAAAGTTTCTGCTGAACGTCACGACTGATTCAAATTCATATAATATCATCATCATACATACATCTACCCTAATTTTGTTGTACGAAGTAACACATGTATCAACGCCAAAGCCACTGGCGGCTTTCATCCAATTAGTGCGACGAAAGATCCGATCAAAAGATCTTCGGTGGATCGATCCGTGTTTGAACAGATCGATTGACGCCGCGATATCCGGCCGCCATTTGTTTCCTTTGGCAGCTCGCTCATTGTGTGTAAATTGCAGAAGAATGTTGTGTTTTGATTATCTGAAAGATTTCAGTGAGAAAGATATACCGAACAAGTTAATCCGTGCTGATATTTAAAGAAAACTCCAATAAATAATAGTTTAAAAACTAAAAAACACGCTTTATATGCAATCGGAACTTAAAATTTGAAATTAATTTTTCATTACAAAAGTTTAGTATTACAGTAATAAAAGGTCAAACAATGAATCATAATTATATACCTCAAAATAGAATTATAATAAAATTTAAGATAATAACAGAATAATTCACTTCAGAATAAAAGCGTGGGGTGCTTAATATATTAAATGTTATAATTATTTCATTTGTAAATATCTATGAGGGAAAAGATACGAAAAATAGTAAAATGCACCCCACGCTTTTTACTCTAAAGTGAATTATTCTGTTATTATCTTAAATTTTATTATAATTCTATTTTGAGGTATATAATTATGATTCATTGTTTGACCTTTTATTACTGTAATACAAACTTTTGTAAAGAAAAATTATTTTCTAATTTTTAGTTCGGATGCATATAAAAGCGTGTTTTTTAAACTATTATTTATTTTTCATTTCTTAGTTCGATATATCAATTAGTTGCGGACATGTGATATTGAAATGTTTCACGAACTATTTCGTAATTTATTCATTTCATTTAAAGCTTCACTGTTGCATGGGGTTTCAGAACGCAACTACTCCCGAACAAGTTTCTGTCAGTCTTATGCTGAGAGTACGTCCGAAACTGCACGCATGCGCAGATCGCGCCACTAGCTCTTTCTCTGTTACTCTTCTACAGAAAATCTATAAAGGGAATTTATTTATCCTGGCGATCCTAATCAGGATAACGGGATACTGTTTGCAGATTATGATGCATTGTCATGGGTCCTTGATACGTGTGCAAAGTTTCAAAGAAATCGAATCGCTGGAAGTTGGTGAAAATTAAGCTTAAAGATTCCGTTACATACATACATACAACCCAAGCTAATAAAAGCGTATTAAAAAAAGTAAAGTATTAGGAAAATTTCGTTTGAAATTATTATTTGTATTTATTGTTTACTTTCCTTCTATTATTTTAAAAGATCTTTAAAAGAGAAAGCAAGCTAACATATATATTTTTACAAATTAAGGTGATGTTTATAGGCAAACTATTGATAAGAGGGTTATCGGTTAACCCATAGCTGCTTTAAATATGACGTTATTCTCTTTGTTTTATAATTATATACTTATATTGTTTATTTAAGTATTTAAAAAATAACTCTTTTTAAAAAAAATTATATTTGTATACAAGGTGTCCCAGATTTTGTGGCCATTCTCCCAGATTCATACAGAATACATGAAAATACTTCCTGTTTTTATAAGCCTCCCTCTTAACAGAGTTATGTGCCCTTAAAAAACCCCACTAAAAATAATTTTTTTCTTGAATAACTTTTTTATTGTAGTTGGTATAATAAAATATTTTTCTAATATGACAAATAATTGTAAAGGATTTCCCTAAACAATAGTGCTATTTTTGTACGTATGATATAATAAAGGAATGAAAATAGTATTTTTGAATGGCTTACATCCTTAGCTTAAAAAGAGGTACTTCTATTCTGATATCAATACAATTAAGGCGTTTTTGACAAAAACAAGTTTTTTTTAGTGGGGAAATCTAAAAACATAAGTTATTTTTGTTGCATTGGCAGTAAAAAACCTTATCACTAAGGAGTTTTTTTATTCATAAATCTTCGATAATTAGAGCTACAGAATGCATGAGATTTGCAGGGAGATCTTGTTGAACAGATATATAAAGTTATTCAATACAACCGAAAGCAAAAAGTTGTATCTTATAGCTAAGGCTTTACGCTATTCAAAAATACTGATTTTTATTCTTTTATTATACAGGGTGTATTGTAAAAGGCTTAAGAGGAATAAAAATGTTTTATAGGGACACCATTTTTAGAGGTTCTTACTAATATTTACATTACTAAAATAGCTATTTATGTATCATAGGCAGTTACTAGGACTATAATGCCCTGAAGGTCGAAATAGCCCGAGGGCCTCATGGCCCGAGCCGTCGAGATTTCGACCTGATGGGTATTATAGTCCAGTAAAGCCCGTGGTGCATACAATGCTTTATGTTTTACCCAAAAGAGTTTTTCAATGACTTATTATATTATTTATTCGCAATATAAAAATAAGTTGCACCTGTACCTGTATACGTAAGTAGATAATGACTGGTGTTAAGTTTGACTTTGATGTTTCTATCAGTTAGTCAGTTGGCATTTTTTATTTAACGATTTGCTCAAAATGGAAGAAATTCCACAAAATACAAGAGAAAAGGCCATAAAAGCGACCGAAAATCTTTTGCCAGTTAAATCAAGGCAACAGTATGATCGGGAGTATGGCATATTTGGTATTTGGAATGCAATTCTTCAAATAACCGAAATCGTTTTAATGGCATATTTTCAGGAACTGGTAAGTTATTGATTTTATTTTAATACATATGTTTAACAAACTTTATTATTTTTAGTCGGAAAAATACAGTCCGAACTCTCTCTGGACCAAGTATTCCACCCTAAGGTCTAATTGTAATTTTTATTTTGAAAATAGTTTAATTTTTAGTATTGTTTAAAGAAAAATTATTTTTGTATAAACTTGATCTTTATTGTGAGAGAAATAAAATTGGATAAGCAATAAAATCTCCATATTAGCGCATATAAGGCATTATAAGCGGGCATTATCATAATGCCCGCTTATAATGTCCTAGGTGTGATAGCAGGTATTATTGCTACCATAACATATTCCATTTCTAAGGTATTACAGATCAATAATAGATGGGTAAAAACATAAAATTATTTTATTTAACCAAGTACTATGAAAGTTGTTCAAGAGAAATTAATTTTTAGTCCTTTAAGGGTACATATCTTAGTAAAGAAGAGCTTTAGAAAAATATAAGAACTTGTCATACTGCTTTCTATATCTTCTGTGTGTATATTACAAAAAAAGGCACACAAATTTAGGTACAATAAATTAAAAATAATAAAATAAATATTATTAAAAAAAAAAGAAATCATTGTTCTAAGTACGTATTTTTTTTGCGGCTAAGTATAGCTTGTGGAGATGTATACCTGACCAATCGATCCATTTGTGGGTCGAAATAGACCATAGAATTAAAAGTACCGCGGCTTAGTTCTTTAATGTTAAATGATCGCGCGATTGGGTTGCCCAGCAGGCGCACTTTTTATCAAAGACGAGAAACTGGCCTCCAGCGAGTTGTTAAACTCTCGACGATGGAATAATTAAGACAATTCCACTGATGTGATTGCAGCTCGGACTTCTGATTGCGGTTGTTTTTATAATAATTAATAGTTTAAAAACTAAAAAACACGCTTTTATATGCAACCGAACTAAAAATTAAAAAATAATTTTTCATTAAAAAAATATTTTCACTTCATAGTAAAAAGCGTGAGGTGCTTAATATATTAAATGTTATAATTATTATATTTGCCAATATCTATGATGGAAAAGTTATGAAAAATAGTAAAATGCACCCCACGCTTTTTACTATGAAGTGAAAATATTTTTTTTAATGAAAAATTATTTTTTAATTTTTAGTTCGGTTGCATATAAAAGCGTGTTTTTTAGTTTTTTTAAACTATTAATTATTTTTCATTTTTTAGTTCGTTATATTGCACAAAATTCTTAATATAACAGTAAATTAGAACATACTATTTAATTAAGCAGCAAAAAGAAAATAACCAGCCCCCTATGAAATGACAATGGTAGCAAATTTTAAAATTTGCAAAAGATTGCAACTCACTAAAAATTTCTTCTTCATTAAGTAGCAAAGTTTCAAATTTTGCCAACAGATGGCAATCCAGGCAATGTTTGGACCGTTGCCAACATTTTGCAATCCACTAAAAAATTTCTTCTTCATTTAATAGCAAAGTTTGAAATTTTTCCAACAGATGGCATCCTAGGTGTTGTTTTTATAATATAATGGAATTTTTTTTCCTGGCGATTAAAAAAAAGATAAAGGGATACTGTTTGCAGATTATTGCATTGTCATGGGTCCTTAATACGTGTGCAAAGTTTCAAAGAAATCGAATAGCTGGAAGTTGGTTAAAATTAGGCTCAAAGATTCCGTTACATAGGCAGCCAGATAGATAGTTACAACCCAAGTTAATAAAAGCGTGTTAAAAAAGATTCTAGTGCCTTTTTTTTGGTAAATTGTGCGGTTGCTTGGCTCTATTATAATTAATGGCTGCCCTAAAAATTTACCTGGCAATAAAAATCAAATGATAATACAAATTTAAATTATCTAACCACAGAAAATTATTTGTTTTATTACAATTTAGGAACTGACAAAAAAATGTAGTTTTTTTGGTGTTAACAATGTAACATAGAAATTTAAACGATGATAAGTACGAAGTCACAAATAAGAAGCTTCGAATCAAGACGCAGTTTTTGTTGAAACACAATTTTAAGAGTGTCTTACAATTTTTACTCCGCGTTTTATTATTTATGTTTAAAAAGATATTTAATCGAAATATATTTTATTGTAAATATTATTAAATATAAATATAATAGTCCCTGGGCCAATAATAAAATGAACTTCATGAAACGAACACTTTTAAAACCTTTTTAAGAAGGGTCCTTTTGATGAAATGGATGGAAATGGACTTCCTGATAAGGACACTCTTAAAACCTTTTTAGGGAGTTTCTTTGGACGAGTCTACCGAGAATATTCATATTGCCATATATAAGCGGCGCTTTCACCCAGCGTATCAAATGTTTCGGATGTCAGACTGGGCGAATGCATTTTTGTCGGACAAGTTAACCACAATGTTAACATGAAATTTTTAAATATTTGGCCAACAATGATAAGGGCTACAGTCATGAAATCATAAGAATCAAACACATGTTTCGGGTATCGGATTAGCCGGGTCACGTAACTGTAACCCTTACGATTTTTGGCACAATGTTTAAAAATTGCATGTAAAACATTGTGGTAAACTTGTCCGGCAAAGAAATGACGCGTTCGCTTAGTCCGACATACAAAAAATTTGACATTGACAGGCTGGGTTAAAGTGGTATGAATATTCGTAATAGACTCGTCAAAATAAACCCCCTAAAAAAGTTTTTATGTTTTACTCATTTATTATTGATCTGTAATATCTTAGAAACGAAATATGTTATGGTAGCAATAATACCTGCTATCACACCTAGGGCATTATAAGCGGGCATTATGATAATACCCGCTTATAATGCCCTAATGCGCTAATATGGAAATTTTATTGCTTATCCAATTTTAAGAACAATAAGTTTTACTTTCTTTTAACCCCTTAATTTGCGCCCCTACGATTTGGCGCCGAAAAGATCGCTTCACGGCTTCACGCTTGATCTGGCACTAACCATAACCGACCAGAAACGAAACAAAATTTAATACGTTTAAAGTTTTGAATGTTTGTTTTTTTATTAATAAAATACGTTATTTAAAAAAAAGGCACTAAAAACTGTAACATTTTCTCTGCATTTAGTTATTTCCGCACCTATATACTTACCGCAATACAAAACAAACATTTAACACCTAAAAACAAATAGTGACGAGTAAAACCTAATCTCTTTCTCGTCAAAATAATCTCGTATGCTGCTCCGCAAATATAAATATTGAACCAGGCTTGAACAAAGTTTACTCGGTCTGTGTATTTGTCTTAAAATTCGAGTAGCGACTAATTTGTTTGTTTAGCACAAATCAATGCTTAAAATATTTGTAAATTTATTAAGGAATTATTGAGATTTTATTGATTAGGGTGCATCCATAAATTACGTAAGGTGCTTTTTAACATTTTTAGATCCCCCACCCCACTGGTAAGATTTGGTAAGATTTTTTAAACCCTCCCATCCCCTAATATTACGTGAAATAAATCGAATTGCAAAAAGGCACCATTTTTCCAGCCGAAATTGATTTTGTAGCAAAAATAATTTTAAAGAGCAAAAAAGTTCCTCCACCCAAAAGTAACACTGCATTACATTTTTCTGGGGAAGACCTGCCCTAAAATTCGTTAACTTTTTCCTGTTTCTACCTGCAGAAAAATTACGTGATATTTACACAGATCCTCCTTCCCCCATGGTGAGATTTTGATGAGATTCACTCAAACCCCTCCCCCTAAATGTGGCACCCTAAGCATTTCAGATAATATTGTTACTGATTTAAAAAATAAATATAATTAATAATATAAACAATTTCTTAATAAATATTTATTACCGAATTGTATAAAATTAGGACTATTTAATTTAGTTTGATAATTTACTTGAATTATTTACCTTAGTTTCTTCAAGTTCTTTCATCACTTTCGAAGGTTTCCGAAAACACTCGAGTCATCCATTCAACACTTTTATTTCATCCTGTACTAAGAGAATTTTCGAGACTTTTCTAGACTTTTCTACTTTACTATAAAAGGGCGATGGAAGACCTGGAAGAGTTAGTATTGATTTGATCTTTGTGCGATTTACATCGAGACATTGGGCCATTGAATAAAAGAAGCAAATGCTTTGCTTCTAAGTAAAAGTATTGATCATAATATAGAAATAAAGAAGGATTTACTTCAAACGCTATGAGCATTTGCTTAGAAGTGCAGTATACTTATAAAAAGTGCTGCCGCTATTCAGTAGCTTCAATTTTCTATAAGTAAATACTCGCACTCATAAGCAAATGCTTATACGTTTAAAGTAAATCCTTCTTTATTTCTATATTAGGATTACTTTTTACTTTTTAACTACTTACTTTTAGTCGAAATATTATTACGGTGTCAATAAATACTAGAGAAAAATGAAAAAGAGTTCAGTAAGTTTTATCAGTATTTCCCCATATTGTAACATTTTAAGGTCATTATTAATAAAATTAAAAAAATTATGGTTAGAACTTATTAAAAGCTCTAAAAAGCACCAAACGCATGGTTTTTTATTACCAAATATATCAGAACGAAAATTCGAAAAACAATAATTTTGCATTGATTATATTATTTCCGGCAAAAACTGGACAGTCACTTTTGTTTCACCTAACACCTAACGTACAGTGCATTTTTTTAATGCCCCCCTTTTTATATTTTAAATGGATCAATTTAAAAAGTAAAACCATATTTAAGAGTAAAATTAACAGATGTAAGTTTTAAAAGGGCGGCCGGTCGACATCATGGAAAAAATTTTAATGGAAAGGAGGGTCTAGGAGCGCATCGTTTTAATGCTTCTGACGAGTATCTTTATAACCCTAGAATATAAAGTCAATAATGGTGAATTGGCGGTACTTTAAAAATTACAAATATCTGATTTGGATTGCCATATTTCCGAAAGTAATAAAGTTACATGTACTTAATGTGGTGTTTTCTTAAAGCTCTTTTAAAGGTCTTTTATATGGTGATAGTATACAGGGTAGGACAAAAAGTATATATTTTTTATAAAGCATCCTAAATATCGTATTACCATTAAAAAGATTTTTAAAAGAGCTTTTAAGAAAATACCACATTAAGTACATCTAACTTTATTACTTTCGAAAATATGGACATCCTATTTGATATTCTTAATTTTTAAAGTACTACCATTTGGTAGTGGGTAAAGGCATTGACTTTATATTCTATGGTCATAAAGGTCAAGTCAGAAGCTTTAAAATGATGTACTATAAGACCTTCTTTTTATTTAATTTTTTTCTCAAATGGCGTGCGTCCAGCGGCCATCTTGAAAATTTTATCTGTTAATTTAACTTTAAAATATAGTATTTTTGCATCAATTTCATATCCCAAAGTTATACATTTTTTCAATTGATCCATTCAAAAGAATTAAAGAAATTCAGTGTATTTTTACAGTATAGTTTATAGCATATTCACAACAATTTTGACGACTTAAAAAGAATTCCAAATAGTTGACTATTACCACCGATAGTTAAACAGAGTCGTTCCTTCGTGTAGGCAGCATATTATCGTTAAAATACACTCATAAATGCAAATGCACCGGGTAGACAGTCAGACACGCTGAACGGTGTTTATCTCCAATTAGCGCTATGACCAACTTGCATTAGATTGTTTTGTAATGCTGCACCATTATTGTTTAATATTTGTTAGCATAACCGAGACTGGATTATGCTAATGTGTAATTCGTGTTAGATATCTTTGTGTTTACGAGACTGGGCGACTTTATTATAGACCCACCAGAGTTGGGTAGTAGTCGAATACTCGGTATTCTGAATACTATTCAGAATATATTTGACTGGTACTCGAATACTATTCGAATAGATCTATTTGTTTGGTATTCGACCGAATACTTTTTTGGTCGGTATTCCGTATTTTGTATTCTAAATATTGTTTTTGAATATTCTGGTATTCTGAATAGCGGTATTCGAATACTGGTATTCGAATATCGGTATTCAAATACTGGTATTCGAATAGTAATATTTGAATACTGACATTCGAATACCGATATTCGAATCCTGGTATTTAATTCCTGATTTTTAAATACTGTTTGATTATGATTATTTATATTATTTTTTACGCATCTTGGCAGGATAAAACATGTTTGCGGTGGTTTTGTCGTCGACGGGGTTAAATTTAGTCATTATAATTAATACTACAAGACGAGACAGGCCGCGTAAGGAACGAAATTGGATTACGTCTGCATTTGAGCGGTATTGTTATTCTATTTTATAAGTTGTAATAACTGTTATCACTTGCGTGTAGGATATAATCTCGAGATCCCGCCTATTTTACAGCCCCGAAATCTTTGGGATTAAATTTCCCTTTAAAGTCCTGGAATTTTCGGGATCAATAAATAAATTTTATTTTCATTCACAGTAAAAATAAAAAGTCAGCCATTTTTATTTCCAAGCTGATTTTAGTCAGGATTACGCGGTCTTATTTGAAAGCAGTGGAAAATATTTATTTGTATTTTTTAACAATATAATTGGTATTTACACAGGGTGTCCATTAGCTTTACCGACAAACTTTAAGGGAAGATTCTCCAACAAAAATATGAAAACACTTTATATGAACATATACATCAATTTTAGGCGAAGAACCAATTTTAAAGAGTATTTACCAATTGGTTATGTTGACGATTAAACAATGTATTATGCGTCAAAGATATTACCAAATGTTACCGCGGTTATAATTGGTTGAAAGCCTAAAATTGATAATATTCTAAACGTCCTACTTTTGGAACTTCAGGGAAAAACCTTTTTTTACAATTACTTAAAAATGCGAATATTTTTTAAGAAAAAAGGTTTGCCACTTTCTCACAAAACAAAATTAAAAAAATATATAAGAGGGTTGTCTCTTCTTAATTTTTCTATTAAAATAAAAATCTCCTTTTGTTTGCTCTTCAACATTTTTTGGCCAGGATTTATGAATACTCAGTCCTGGTATTCATGAATACTGAGTATTCGAATACTGCCACTGGACTTATTAAACGTAATTAAGTCAATGGTAAATTAATGTTATTAATAATATTGCTAAATTAAAACAAAACTGACAAAGAATAGTTGGGATCTTTGAAAAAATAGATTTTTTCTTTAAAGTTTAACACTCTGTATCTCAAAAGTTAAGAGCTTTAGGACATCTGTTTATAGGAACTTTTTCTCCTAAAATAAGCTAAGGAAGCATACCCTGTATTTTTAGCCATCAATAAAAGTACACTCTGTATATAAAGTGGTGGAATTTAAAATAAATATATTCTCGCTTGATCAATTAAAAGGTATGTACATATCTTTCTCCTAAACTGTTACTTTAATTATTATCCTTCACGAATATAACTTCATCTTGAGTTTTTGTCTGTTCGTCTGAAAGATAACAATGGTCGCTTGAACGGGCTGGTTTTTGTCCTCCTCTTTACCCATGCATAATGCATGCACCCAAGAAATAACCCAGATCTTGTTTGGTCAAATGGTCGGCTACGAGTATTTTTACTTTTTTCTTAAAGGTTCCAAGTCGGCTTATATAACTTTTAGATTCGGTCCATTATCTATACGAGATAAGCGTTTTCTTTTGGTTGTAAATAAATACGTTGCTGGCTTTTTATCATTTACAACATTATTAAATGCGGATCAGAGAAATAATCAGAATAAATCAGTAAAAATACGATAAGTTAAATGATTTTAAGAAACTTAATGCTTTTTAAAACAGTAATTAGATTTTATAATAGTTTTTTTTTATCTTTGGACAATCCACGAAGGCTGAAAGCCTAAATACTAACGTACCGTGGGTGTCTTAAGCAGGGTAAGAGAAAGTTTGTTAACACGGGACTTAAAAACTTGAAGATTTGGGGGAAGGAAAGACCTCCTCTGGCAGTAGGTTCCACAGTCTAGAAACTCTAGGGATAAAAGAACGAACGAAATGGGAAGTTCGGGGCCTGTCCAATTGAACCGTATAGGGATGCATACGCGCGGCACCACGAGTTTCTCTGTTGGGAGCCTGCAAGAGGAGGGACTATACTGAATAATTCGTCGGAGCAGAAGCCGTAAAAGTATCTATAGAAGAGCGATAGATCTCCCACAGCTCGACGATGGGCAAAAGAAGGAAGTCTTTGAGTAAGTAAAGGATCATTAATAAGTCCTACAGCCCTTCTTTGAATGGCATCAAGAATGCTGAGGGTTGTAGGGGATGCCATTTCCCAGACATGAGAACAATATTCCAGAGAGGGTCGAATTTGGGACACATACAAAGTGTATAAATTGGAATAGTTTTGGATAGTTTGGAAAAGTTTTTTTAACTACATAGTTTTCATTAGTTTTTATACACATATACTACCAACCAGGTGTGAGACAATCTCTTATATATAAAGAGACTTTTAGGCCCCATACGCTGTCAAACGGAATAATTATTTCGATCTTGCTTTGGTCGAATAAATAATAGGGCGAGTCAAAAAATCGACTATTTCTATTTTAACTTTTGACACTAAAAAATGGTTCCTTGGCACCTTAAAAGAATGCTCGTAACAATGAGCTTCTAATTTTAATAGGTCCATTCCCTTTATTATAGCTTTGCAGATTTTTTTCACTCTCATTCAAAAAAACTGATATCTCCCCATTTGTTATTTATACAGCAAAGCTTTGAAAAAGTTTTTTGTAGAAAATTGGACGCTCTACAAAAAAGTTAATAAATCTAACCACAAAAAAGATATTCAAGGTCAAAGATTGAACAATTTTAAGAAAAATATTACAACTAATTTTGTTACAATTAAATTTTGTTTTGAATTTTGTAAATCTACGTTTACGTATAAAAATAGCTATTAACCTAAAATGCGTTTGAATATATTATGAAATTTAGATATTTTAGGTGATAAGATTGATAAAATTATGATTTTTGATAAAATAATATAATAATTTGTTTTAATTAGTGATAAATTTTGGTTCAACAATGAAGAAAACAGTTATTTAATTTTTTCTTTAACTTAAATTGTTAATAAAATTTAACAAACCGAGTTTTTTTAATCATTAAAAACCTTTTTTGTAGTGCATTAAATTTCTTTTAAAAATCTACGTTGTTCCCTTTTACATATTTTTTTTCGTTAGTTTTAAAATTTCAAAATAAAAAAGTAAATCTAAAAAATATATCAAAGTCTAAAGCTTAAATATTCGAAAACGGTTCGTAGGGACGAAAATTTTCAATGAGACGTTTTTTGTAGGTAATATAATTATCTAAAAAGATATGTGCACATACATTTTTTTACCTGGATAGTAAGAGAGCTTTGACGCAGATATAAAATTAAAAAAAAATACTTCTATCATCTATCACTTACTAACCATATCAATATTTTAAGGTTAAATGTTAGCAAGGGCACTGTTTCCCTTAATTGAGGCTACATCAAAAATAAGTCCACATAATTTTATGACAAACTACTGACGTCAAAGTAGATTGCTTTGGTCCATTGAGCTGACAAAGCAATTCTAAGAGATGTTTTTTCTAAATTACTTGAAAACGTGTGATACTATAGAAAATGTTTTTAACTTATTTAATATCAACAAGTAACGCATTGGCGCACCTATTGAGGGGAGGGGGTTCAGGTGTCTGCAGACTCACATATGTCGCTTAAAGCTCTGTGGTTTGTTCTAAGAACAAAAATGGATACAAACAAGAGTGATCATTTATTTAAAAATGGCTTTTCTTATGGATTATCAAAGCAGTAAGGACATAAATAAAACTGGGGACTTTTATTTAATATTTGACTCTGGTGTTGTTATTTAATATAAAAATTACAAAGCAAGTAATATCTACAAAATGATTTAAGCTAAAAACCACCAAGTTATTCATTTATATTTAACTCGAAATGCCGTGACGACAATACCAATCGATTCATACCATATGCAGCAAACTAATAATGCGTTGTTCAGTTTCTTCCTTGGAAGTTTGTAATTTTTATTTGATAATCGCATGACAATTGCTTCATTAGTCGCCGATATGGAAGATTGAGTGTTAATTTGAGTACAGACGTGAGCTACCTGCTTTATTGCATTATTTTATTGATTTGGCCTTCTGAAATGATTTTGCGAAGAAATAAATTTATTAATAATAATAATAATAACTTCCATACTTTGTAGTCTATTTTGGCCAACGACCTATGGACCCAGCGTTTCATTCATAATTTTATGATTAACATCAAGCCAACAATCCTATTAGGCAAAGGGGGTGAGGCAAGCGAGAAATGAAAATGGCGGAATTACTTTTTGACCTTGGTCGATAGTATGCACCCAACGACGTTGGTCTCTATTTACCTGTGAAAAGTGAGGTGCGGAAATGAATAGTCTACCTTTCTACAAACAAAAGCACTGCCTACCCACATTGTCTTTAAAAAACTTTTTAATCACCAACAAATACCAGAAAATACACAATAAACGCATTATAAGCTTTATTTGATCACTTTTGGCTTTCCAAATTGTCAAATGACAGAAACCAACAGAAATGACAAATCAAAGGAGGCATCACCCACAAGCGTTTTAGGAAAAGTTCATTCATGTTCTATTTACGATGGAGTAAAATCCCTGGGCGGCGTTGCCGGGATTAACAAATAATCACATATTTTCAGAATTTTGCTTTTTTAAAAAGATAATAATTAAATATCATAATAAATAAATATGTGAACATATTTTTTATTATGCTATCTAAAAATGATAAAAATATATGTATTGTTCATTTAAAAAGTTATATTACAAAAATCTTTAATATAGAGGCTTATCCAACAACTACTTGTGGTTAGTAAGTTTAGAGTGAAAAAATTAAATTTAGCAAACCGCATTTTAGCGCTTTTACTGTGATGTATTGATGACAACAGCTCAAGGTTGGTGGTAGGTTCAAAATAATGTACTGGAAAATGGTTTTTAACCCCCCTCCTCTTTCGGGTAGATCCTCGTCTGCCTGACCAGACAGTAGCAGTTGCGTTGGCGCCCAGCTGTGACCTTGACATTTAGAGCTGTCACTGATATGTCAAGAAATGCAGACCTTGGTCATATTTTATCGTTCCAAGTTTCATCAAAGTATAACAAACGGTTTAGAAGTTAAAAGGGGGACTGTATACTTAAGCAATAATAAATAGTGTCTGGCAATAAAAAAACATATGTTTGGTAAACCTATCTTAAGACAAGAAATTGAAAATTATGTTTCTTGAAATGATGTTAAAAACCTTGGATTATCACCTGTACAGGGTGGGCCAAATTCGACGCTTTGTAATGGGAACTCATGTTTCTGTATGTTTATACAAAAAAACTGATCCCCATTTTGCAAGGCTCAAATTTTAAGCCAAATTTGCTAGTGAAAACCGCAATTCGCTCTCTTGCGATGTTTACTTGCTAGAGCGTGTTTCTTAATTTCTTGTGTTTTCTTTTATCCTTTATAGCTTTTTGATTTTTAAATATTTTTTAATTCTGTAAAAACATTTCTACATCAACTTTTTATGGAGATTGTAGATATGATTTTAGTTTTTTTCTGGAGGTGGCACATTTTTGACTTATTAATTTTTTTTGAAAATTTTAAATGAAACACCCTGTATATTTTTACTATTAAAATGGTTCAAAAACTACCGTTTCAAACATGTGTTAAACTTTATATTCCTTCTCAGCCGTTTCGGAGATATTGCATATTTTGTAATTTATGACTGATATTGGTTAGATAGTAGGCCATAAAAAAGTAATTATGTTTAACTTTAAACAATCTTGTTATACCTTTTGTTTTTAATGGACTGCAATGACGGAAAACCATTTTTATTAATCAATTAATTATAAATTACAAAATATGCAATATCTCAGAAACGGCTAAGAAGAAATATAAAGTGTGACACATTTTTAAAAAGGTATTTTTTTAACCAGTTTAATAGTGAAAAATATACAGAGTGTTCCATTAAAAATTTCCAAAATAAATAAATAAATCAAAATGCACAATCTGAGAATTTAAAAATATTTAAAAATATAAAAGTTATGAAGGATTAAGAAAAACGCAAGAAATAAGGAAATACGCCGTAGCAAGTAAACGACGCAAGATAGCGAATGCGGTTTTAACTAGTAAATTTGGCTTGAAATTTGAGCCTTACAAATGAGGGTCAGTTCTTTTGTAAAACATACGAGAAACGTGAGTTTTCTATTAAAAGCGTCGAATTGATCCACCCTGTATAAGTAGGATGCGCACTAATAAACGTAACCGCTACCGCCAGCAAGACAGCTTAGCGCTACTCGGAAGGGAAGAGAAGAATATATTGAAACGTCAGCTGACCTAAAATTCTTTCTCGAAAACGTTGCTACCTCCTATACCACCATATATGGGAGCGGTGCTTTAACCCAGCCTGTCAATGTCTAATGTTTTGAGTGTGTCGGACTGGGCGGAGACGCGTCACTTTCTTTTGTCGGACAAGTTTACCACAATGTTTCACATAAAATTTTTAAAAATTATTGCCAAAAATTATAAGGGTCAAAGTTAGGAAGCCCGCCTAGTCCAATACCCGAAACATGTGTTTGAGCCTCATAGTTTTTAATGTGGGAGGGAGTCATATATTATTTTTATTTTTAACGGTTGAAATTTTAAATAAAATTGCAGAAAAAACCAAGAAAATACAAAGCTGTAAAAACACTTACAGACAAGTAATGGTGTGTTTATATTATTAAATTTACTGACATAGGACATAGTTAAATAGGTGATTTCTCACAGATAAGTAAAGATATATATCAACAAAAGCTATTCGCTCCTGTCATAACCCAGAAGACCTGCCATTAGCCGTAAAATATAAGTTATGCTCAAAGCGAATTTAATTGCTTTATCCCGGTATAACTGGGCTGTGACAGAGAAATAAACAGAGCTGTAACACCCGCGAGCTGGAGCTGGTACTAAAATTCTTGCCCGCCGGAGGTTGTTAAACCTATAAAGCGCAGTTTGAGTCCGATAAATATGTAAGTGTACTTCATTCGGAACAACGGATGTGTAAGAAAAAAGTTAGGGCTATTGAATTACCGGTCTAAATATAGAAGTATAATGGGGATATTTTGCTTTATGTTTTACTATTACAACCCAAAGAAACATGTGTTCTATTCTTTTTTTTTTTTTTTTGAAAAGCTACCTGTTTTTATAATCATAACTAAGGGAAAATTAAATCCATTAAATAAAGCCATTTATTTTATTTGTTTATATACACAGGTAAATCTCGCGACAAGCGTTTATATCATACAGTGTGTCCAAAAAGTCTGAAAATGCTCAGATATATATGCAAGTTTTGAACCAAATTGGACAAATATCGTTACTCCAGGGTGAAACCAAAGATAATTTAAATTAAGCTTGTTAAAAAGCCCTTATTGGCATAATTTTGAACTAGTATAAGAGTCCATGACAATTGATGGACAAGTTCCTCTTGTTGTTGTGGCAGTTCATATTGTGTTTTTTTAAATAATTTGTATAATTTATTGAATAAATGCAATAAAATATTACAATAAATAATAGTTTAAAACTAAAAACACGCTTTTATATGCAACCGAATCTAAAAAATAGAAAATAATTTTTCATTACAAAGAGTTTGTCACTTCAGAATAAAAGCGTAGGGTGCATTTTACTATTTTTTCATAACTTTTCCTCATAGATATTTGCAAATAGAATAATTATAACATTTAATATATTAAGCACCCCACGCTTTTATTCTGAAGTGACAAACTCTTTGTAATGAAAAATTATTTTCTAATTTTTAGTTCGGTTGCATATAAAAGCGTGTTTTTTAGTTTTTTTAAACTATTATTTATTTTTAATTTTTTAGTTCGATAATAATATATCAATTAGTTTTTAAAAATACATGCTCCAGTTTATTCACTAAAAAGTTCCTTCGCCATTTTGCCAAGAGTAGTATTAGGACACAGAGGATCTGTAAAGGAATTTATTTATCCTGGCGGTCCTAATCAGGATACTGTTTTTAAATTATTGCATTGTCATCGGTCCTTGATACGTGTGCAAAGTTTCAAAGAAATTGAATCGCTGGGAGTTGGTAAAAATTAGGCTCAAAGATTCCGTTACATAGATAGATAGATAGATAGATACAACCCAAGCTAATAAAAGCGTGTTAAAAAGCATTAATCTACAATTTATGCTGAGTGTTTTGGTGGTTGTCATCGTGGATTTCTTAAAAATTCCGCCATGAAGCAAGAGGTGCAAAGTTGGATTTGTTATGTCTGCAGTTTAAGTGAAAATATTCAAGAACTTATGTTTTTGTTAAATTACGCGGAACGTTAGCTGGTAACTACTCTTTGTTTTTTTAGGTTTTTAGACTATGATGCCTAATATTTTGTCTGAAATTTAATGTTTCTTGTTTTCAAAAGTTCTTGCTTCTAGCCAAGACGCAAACCCAAAATCGTATATTTCTATAAATATGGTAAATATTTTCGACACTTTTGATCTAGATACCCATTTTTATCTGCTGATTGACCGAATTGCAACACTGCTGCTCCTTAATTTGAATTCCCTATACTCTAAATTCAGTGTAAATATCGGCTATGTTGCCAGATTTTCAGTTTTGCCAAAAATTTTTAAATTTAAATAAGGTAGTTTTATTTTATTATTGAATTCCAGCTCTTTTTAACTATACAACGGTATGAAAGTATAATTTTCTCTTTAAATATTAATAGCAGAAAAAGATGTTTAATTTAGTAAAAATAATAGGTGTAAACTGTGTAGGTATTACCGTTTAAACCTTGCAACGTTCAAACTGGTGCCTCGTCAGTTTTGAAATAAGGGATCCTAGTTCAATCTAAGAGTTTGAATATCAAAATGCTCCGTTTAAATAAAAATGAACATTTAGTGTAGGATTTTTCTGTTTATAATCTTGTATGTCTTTTAATAGGTAGATATTATTTTTATTTTATCTTGGAATTCGATTTATGTCTGAACTGTCAAGCCATCAGTTTAAAATTTGTAAGGTATAAACGGTAATACCTACGCACTTTACACCTTTTATTTTTAGTAAATTAAACATTAACTGCTAATAATACTTGAACTTTCATACATTGTAAAGCAAAAAACAGCAGGAATAAATAAGAAAATAAAGAACAGGTATCTCATTAAAATTTAAATCTTTGAATTGATTTCTCCTAAACTGAAGACCTGACAACATCGCCAATATCAACACCAAATTTAGAGTGTGATTTTATCTTGGAGTACCGAATTTTGTCCAATTAAACATTTTAATAAAAGCTTGTTTTTATACTTTTTATTTATGTTTACTTTTAGTTATCGCTAGACATGTTTCTCATTCTGTTCATCTTATTCAGCGGATCACTGTTGTAAGTTGTAAGGTTGTTTGCCGATTAATTTCTTACATTCTAGCTGCAATATGATGCATTTGCATCGCGGACTTCAAATATCACAGTTACAGCAAATTGAGACTTGACTGATTGGAGCAACTGATTTTAACTCACATTCGTATTCTTAGCAACTTCTTGCATTTGATACTTCTGTTGTAGGAGTGCATTAAAAATAAATAGTCTGAACTCTTTCGAAGTCCACTATTTTGGATTTAAAGTGACATCACTTTACCTTTGGAAGTTACTCCCAGCAAGCCCTATCATTTGTTACCTATATTGTAGAAGTGCATTAAAAATACCTAACTAGTGCGCCATGTTGAATTTAAAATGACATCACACAGCTAATCAAGCATTGAAAGCAAAACTAAAAGTGTAAACAAACTTTTAGCTTAATTGGTTTAAGATCCATGCTTTATAATTAAGTTTCAAGATTTCACCCGAATATACATACAGACATACACACATACCTATTAGTCCAAGAGCCCGTGAGCAGCAGACCTTCGTCATTTTGTAAAAGCTGAAAGTTTGTCAGCACATGCTCCCAACATAGGTAGAAGCGATGGTAGACTATGAAGTTTGACTCATAGTGGCTTTGGCAGGTACCAGGTACTTACCAAAGGTTAATAAATTAAAACTTAGGTTTTGTCATTTTGTAAAAGCTAAATTTTACATTATGTTACTTGGGTACCTATTAGAAGATATTTCCTTAGTCGCCAGACAGTTTTGACACTTCCAACCCATTGACAGACAAAAATTTTGGGGTGGTTCAATAGTCCGATAAAGACCAATATTTCTGTTATTTGACAAGATATAACAAAAAGTGTTATATGAGATTTGTAGGGTTTCCGAATGAGAACGTCCTTAAAATATTTTGATATATACAGAGTGTTAAAAAAAAGTTATTACTTTAAGGTTAATTAAAAAAAATATGTTTTTGGAACACTCTGTATCCATCAAAATATTTTGAGTACATGCCTATTTAAAAACCTACAACTCTTATACAAGACTTTTTGTCATATCTTGTTAAATAACAAAAATATTGTATATGGTCGGACCATTGAGTCACTCCAAAATGTTTGTCTGCCAATGGGTTGGGACAGTCAAAACTGTCTGCCGATTGGGAAAATATCTTCTCAATAGTTACCCAAGTAACATATATAAAATTCAGCTTTTACAAAATAACGAAGTTTTTGTTTCAATTAATTAACCTTTGGTACTTCGTACCTGCCAAAGCCACTATGAGTCAAACTTCACAATCTACCATTACTTCTACCTATGTTGGGAGCATGCATTGACATACTTTCAGCTTTTACAAAGTGACGAAGGTCTGCCGCTCACGGGCTCTTACTCTATATATTGCAAGTTAAATAATAACTTGTAAAAATAGGAAGTTCTCATGCGTCAATGAAAAAAACGCTGAAACTCCACTTTTAGCGGTGGAATTAATCGGTTATTAAAAAATATCTACTTATCAAAAGGCCTTAAAGTAAGATGTATATTATGAAAAGTAAATTTTTCGACTTTTATTAATTATGACATAAGAAAATAATTCACAGTTAATAAAAAATAAATAGTATTCCCTGCTATAAGAGTTAAAATCAAAAATTGACTTTGTAAAGGGAAAAAATGGCCGTTTATCCATATGATAATAAAATATACGAGCTTCTAAAAGATTAAGACATTTCCTTATTTATGGTCTGCCGTGAATAAGGCATTGAAGATTCAAAACACTTATCCTATCTGCGGTTGAGATCTCCAGCTCTTCGGTTCTCGGCTTCAAGAACTCGTTTTTTAGAAACTGTTTTGTATATTAAATAGTCGCTTTTTATGCAACATTATATTACGATAATCACTTTATTAAAATGGTTTTTAAATTAGTCAGGAATGCGCTTTTTAACAGGATGCAAAAAAAGTTATGATAAATTGTTACTTCCATTGAGATTTAATTTTTTTTTTTGAATATAAAGAGAGTTATATTTTACCTCCCCTCTCTTGCTCCTTTTTTATTTTTCAAATTAAATAATAAACGCTGGTTTGTTGGCTTAGTTCTGAAGTATCTGAATCAGTCACCTAAATTTTGACTTGTCTTAAGACACACACAAAAAAATCAAAAATATTTGCTTCATTTGTCCTTTAATATCGAGGAACACACTTTATAACCCTGTTTTTGTATCGCATTTTCCATGACATCACCACAAATTTGGTGGAGTTGTTGTTATTATTTTGACCGGTTTGCCGCGAGAAAAAAGTGTGTATTGGACTCAGGTTTAATAAAGGAATTAAAAATAATAATAACTATCCAAAACTAACCATGACTCTCCACCTTCGATAGAAAATTTTCGAGTAATATCAAGTAAAACACCGAAAACCGAAGACAGAGAATAGGTGGGGGTCATGGTTAGTTCTGGTTGGTAAAATGTTTTTTCTTTAATTTCCTAATTAAACTTCCATTGCACATTCACTACAATATGTCGCCATTTTTTCCACAATGTATTTTTGGAGCATCCCCTACTAAAAACAAAAATACAATAAATTGTTTTACATTCATATAAAATATAATTTATCTATAATAAATTTTTGAAAACACAATCGGTCAAAATCATAAAAGAAAACTTTGTGATTGTCATGGCAAATGTTTATAAATCGATTCACACGGGGCTGTAATTATCCGCTTATTTTTTGTAACAGTAACCGAGACGTTTGTGATGCGCCACACTGTATATGATATTAGAACCGTCTTCCAAAGTCACTCTCTTCGCAATTTGAGAACGGCCGTTCGGTCGGTCGGCCTGCGAAATGGTGCATAATTGCGCCCTGCGGCTCGACAGGTGGGCCGCGAGTCGTGCAACTCGCATCAGTGATTGAGATATGAGAATCAAACAAATCGCACCGAGCCAGTGCTTATCTGGGCGGACGAGGACCGGCCCAGAGATTATGAAGACATTCGGACGTGGGGAAGAAGGATTTTCTCTTGTTTCTTGGCCCGAAGGCTATTGGCAGTTGATGATAACCAGTAGCGCGTATTATGACGTGCTAGTACTTTGTAGTCTTATATTCGGTTTAAGTTGTAAACATGATATAAAGAAAGAAAAAGCAACTTTTCCCTTTACATTTTTGTGATTGGTCTAAAATTAGACGAATTAGAAAAGACGAGTTGCTGATAAAGGAGGTTCGAGGTGGTATTGGTGGCAGGCATGTTTTAGCTGAAAACCCTGTTAAAATATGTATGTATCAAGAATAGAGTTCCTCCTCAAAAGCATTTGGAGTTGGAGCAGATAAACAAACTCGAAGAAATGTACGTTTTTCTGCTTTAATCGTTCATAACTTTGTGGAGTGGACGTGGAGAAGAAGGATTTTCTCTTTTTTTTCCAAAGGCTATTGGCAGTTAATGATAACCAGTAGCGCGTATTATGACGTGCTATGGTGCTAGTACTTTGTAGTCTTATATTCGGTTTAAGTTGTAAACATGATATAAAGAAAGAAAAAGCCACTTTTCCCTTTACATTTTTGTGATTGGTCTAAAATTTTGTAGATCAAATCTTATCGGTCAGAAAAGACGAGTTGCTGATAAAGGAGGTTCGAGGTGGCATTGGTGGCACGCATGTTTTAGCTGAAAACCCTGTTAAAATATGTATGTATCAAGAATAGAGTTCCTCCTCAAAAGCATTTGGAGCAGATAAACAAACTCGAAGAAATGCATGTTTTTCTGCTTTAATCGTTCATAACTTTGTGGAGTGGACGTGGAGAAGAAGGATTTTCTCTTTTTTTCCCAAAGGCTATTGGCAGTTAATGATAACCAGTAGCGCGTATTATGACGTGCTATGGTGCTAGTACTTTGTAGTCTTATATTCGGTTTAAGTTGTAAACATGATATAAAGAAAGAAAAAGCCACTTTTCCCTTTACATTTTTGTGATTGGTCTAAAATTTTGTAGATCAAATCTCATCGGTCAGAAAAGACGAGTTGCTGATAAAGGAGGTTCGAGGTGGCATTGGTGGCACACATGTTTTAGCTGAAAACCCTGTTAAAATATGTATGTATCAAGAATAGACTTACGTTTCTCCTCAAAAGCATTTGGAACAGATAAACAAAAACTTGAAAAAACGCATGATTTTCTGCTTTAATCTTTCATAACTTTGTGGAGTGGACGTGGAGGTGAAGGATTTTCTCTTTTTTTCCCAAAGGCTATTGGCAGTTGATGATAACTAGTAGCGCATATTATGACGTGATAGTACTTTGTAGTCTTATATTTAGTTTAAGTTGTAATTGTGATAGGAAGAAAAGACAAAGCAAGTTTTCCCAAAATTATCTGCCAGAAAAGAGGAGTTTTTAATGATGGAGGTTCAAGGTGGTAAGCATGTTTTAGCTGAAAACCAATTAAAAAGATGTATATATTAATAATGGAGATACACTTTTCCTCAGGAGCATCTCGGACAAATAAACAAACTCGAAAAAATAAATATTTTTCTGCTTTAGCTGTTCATAAATTTGTGGGTACTGCTCCTAGGAAAAAATGTAGAAAAAGACAAGTTTCTTGGGAAAATTTGCTTTTCTCAGAGGCGTCATATAAGTAAAGACGGCAATCAACTATTTTTTTCTAATTGCATCGTTTAAATAGTGTGCGAACAACCAAAAAGGAAATAATTCGAAAGTGAGTAGTCTAGAAGTAAGTACGTCGTGATGCAAGTAAATAGATTTGGTTTTTTACGCTTGTTGCAAAAAACAAGATTTGTTTGCATGTTTTCTTAAACCAAGAACATTTCCATTTGGTCAGAAATAACTTGACGATATCCATAAGCATTGTACCAAATAATGTAAACTATTACTTTAATAGTTTTGGCATAATAATTTTGGTTTTTTTTTCTTTAAATAATCTTGATGGAAACTGGGTAAAATACAGAATATGAAACTTCATCAGTTAAACTAAAATCGTCGAAAGTTAACACATTTAATCTAGTACGTATTAAATAATAAAGATTGTATAATTTTTTTGAATACATAATTGTGTTCACAAGCCCATGCACAATCAAGAAAAATCTGAACTGTGTAAATGCAAACAAACCCGCCCACGAGAAATCGAGACAACTAAATCAACCTCGGAGATCAACTACCGCGCCAAGTACTCGCCGACCGAGTGATTTATAACCACGTTCGTGGAAACGCGTTCCTCCAGAGAGCACCAGGTATAGAAAAAGAGATAAAATTAAACTTGCTTTTGGTAGAGACGACCATTCTAAAACTTAACGGACTATCTCAAAGATATCTTCGGTAGGAATCTCTATAATTTCGTGTCCTACAGTGGTTTCGAGGGGAATATATTGCTTTTTCCTCGCCTACGTCTTGCTTAGGTCAAAATGTCACAGCTTGTTTACACGGTGGACAGGAGAATCATGATCTCTTTATATGAAAAACAACACATTTTGAGTTTTATTTGCGATTAGAAAAAAGATTAGGAGTTTAGGCACCCTGATACACATAATAAACACTATTATGTTTCCTGGTACTAACTAAAAAAATAGAACATATACTTGCTGCTTATAAGTCTAAAGTTTTCTGTAAATATTAGAAATATTTTGACATACTTGTAATCTTTTTTTTTTACATTTTCCATACAACGTCTTTACATCTATTACATGCATCTCACAAAAACCTATAGATATGCTCAAATCACAAAAAGATCAACAATGTCTTGTCCTATTAAGTATTAAAGTTCCAAGTTTCTTAAAACTTCTAGTTTCTTATTTATTTTAAATATTCATACAAAATATCAGCATTTTCCTGGAAAATTTTTAATTTAACGCTAAAATTTGATTCACGAAAAAAATTCTGCTAAAGGATTTGCTTTTGAAACTTTGATCTTTATTAGTGGGGAGCAAACCAAAGTGTTTCTCTTAAGGTCAGTAGCATCTAGTATACAGGGTGGAACAGAATGTTGTTAAACAAATTTAAAAGCTGATTCTACATCAAAAAATATATGGAAATTTCATAAAGCCGCAAAATTTCAAGATGCTTATGTTAAACTTAAAAAAAATGTTAGACTGGATATAAACCTTTTTTTAATATGTATTTATTGTTGTTGTTATAAAGTTGCTAATAAAACATTATAAAACCTAATTTTTAAAAGAAAAAGTTTCCGCAATGCTTTTTTATGACCTAAGAATATGCAGTTAAGTAGATTTTAGTTTTCTTCTTCTTAACTAAATAGGAAACAAAAAAATTTTTTTGTATGTATGTTAAGCTGGTTACAGACGACATGCCAATGCTTGGCAAATATCCGTTCGCTCAAACGTTCCCGCATTGTGTGTATGCAAAACATGTGGCAAAACAAAGCTAACTTTGGGATGTGGGAACGTTTGAGTGAACAAACATTTGCCAAGCCTTGGCATGTCGTCTGTAGCCGGCTTTACAGGATCGCCAGAGACAAAGTTACTTGAACTACTTTTTCTCTCTGCCGTACATTGTTCGTGCGGCAAAGCTGCCTCTAGATAGGTACATATATGCTAAGATAATTAAAAATTAAGTTGATTAAAAAGGGAAAGAACAGGGGCGCATTTAGAACCGAGAACCTGGGGATTAAATTAACCCTTTTCACCGAACTTAAGCACAAGCAGATAGCTGCAGCTCCGTGTGTATCGATTTGTTGCAGCCCCGCGTGTTTTATAATATATATATATAATTTATAAGCTTTTGACAGACAATATAAAAAATCAAAGACAGAGGATAGGTTGATAAGGTATGGTTAGTTTAGGTTAGTTAAATATTTTTTTCTAATTTATTAATTAAACCTCCATTGCTGTCAAAAGCTTATAAATTGATAGACACGGGGTTGCAGCTAACCGCTAAAAGAGTTATTAATGTTTTTTAGTTAATATTTACCGATTTAATAGGAATAATAATACTAACTAAAAAGAGAAAAATAAACGTTAAAAAAATGGAACCCTTTAAAAAAATTATTAAAACTCACTAAAATGTTGAAACTAATAAAAATTTAAATAACAAAATAAAGTCGGGTAATAACATATCTCTAACTAAAAGTACTAGTACTCAAAAGAAAAACACTGAGGTAATTTTAAAGAGCGTAAAATATGCCGTAAGGTTCATCAAAATGATTCACAATATAGTAAAAAGTGGCTAGACAATAGATATTTTAAAAAATACCTTCTTTTTACGTACATTTTAAATGGGGAAACTTTAAATTTAAATGGTAAGTAGAGGAAGCAAGGGGAATGCCGTTCACTTAGGGAAAAACCCTTGATATTTTAATTATTTGAATTAATATTTTAAAATTATAAGAAAAAACAATGGGTTACATATTTATTAATAAATATTTAAACACAAAAAGTATAACGCGCGAAAATATTCTTTGTGGGATTTTTATTTATTTGCCTTTGTTGCTCATTATTTAGATCATGTAATTATTGTTTAAAGTGGTAAATAAATATTTTTATTTATTTTATTATTTTTATAAAACTCTTAGCAAAAACTTTTAATAAAATACAACATATTTTATATTATACTACTCAATGGTAATAACTAAATAAACAAAGATTTTATACTTTAATTTAATATGCTATTACCCGATTTATTTTTTTTTAAATTTTATTTTTAATTATTTTTAACATTTTAGTGAGCTTTACTAATTTTTTTGAACTCGTTTTTGAAAATCATGTTTGTCTTAATGCCTAGTTTTAAAAATATCTCCTTGTCCGCAGCACAAGTTGGCTGTTAATCACCGAATATTAATTACAAAGTAAGAGAGTATACAAATTGTTATATTATGCATTTGTAGCTTTGCTCGCGCACAGTTCCAGTCTAGTTGCCGTAATATCATTAGGCCGGAATAAATAAACAACTCTGCTAATAGCCCAACTTAATGCTTGCCTTTTAAACGTATAGTTGGTGAATATAGGAGGAAATAGCTCCAGTCTATGTAACGTAGCGTTCATTTTTTTATTTCGGCAGCGCCAACTTATTTTTAGTGTAATTTGGTTTTTAAATTTAGGTTGGTACGCCTAAATAATCAAGACTTGACAAAACCCTGTTTAAAAAACTTTCTAGGGGTTGCTTTTTAAAAACAACAGTTTAATTATGAACTAATATTTAGCGATTTTTCTTTCGAGACGTTGGTAACTAACAAAGATTCATTTATCAATAAATAAATGTTTTTATTGTCAATAAAATACAAAATTGCAGAAAATTAAATAAAAATATACAAGAATAAGTTGTTAATTTTACCTTAGTACCTTATAGAATGTAAGAAAATAAGACACTTTTTTAAATAACATTATACCCGAAAAATGTTTCGTTTCCGAGATACAGAGAGCTAAAGTTTTAAGAAAAAAATTCCTTCCACTCCACACATTTCTACAAAACTTGGATACTTCTTTTGATCATTACAAAGTTTTACAGAAAAAAATGTAATTTAATGTAAAAGATCTCTGTATTTTGGCCAAAGCATTTTTGGACATAATTTTATTTAAAAAATGTTCTTATTTTCTTCCATTCTATGCAGTGTTAAAAAAAAAGAACCAAATTAAAAATCACTCTGTATATCCTCGTGACAATTTTGCCAAGAGTTTATTTGTCACTATTTAAGAAATCAAGTTACCAATTAACAGTACATGCATCATCTGCTATTTTATTTTATAGGGTCAGATAGAAACTAGTGTCTTCTAGATATTTTTTGAGGGCTGTAGAGCTAAAGTCCCTGGGGTGCCTTAGGACAGCAATAAAATGGATTTCATGATAAGAACACTTTTAAAACCTTTTAGGGGTTTTTTGACGGGTGTACTACGAATATTCATACCGCCATATTTGGAAGTGGCGCTTTAACCCAGCCTGTAAATATCAAATGTTTCGGGTGTCCGACTGGGCGAATGCGTCACTTTTTTGTGGGGCAAGTTTACCACTATGTTTTACATGTAATTTTTAAACATTGTGCCAAAAATAGTAAAGGGGACAGACATGAAACCACAAGGATCAAACACATGTTTCAGGAATTAGACTAGGCGGGTTACGTGAAGGTAACCCTCTGGCATAATGATTAAAAATTACATGTAAAACATTGTAGTAAACTTGTCCGACAAAAAAGTGACGCGTTTGCCTAGTCCGACACTGTAAACATTTGACATTGACAGGCTGGGTTAAAGCTCCGCTTCCGTATATGTTGGTATTAATATTCGTGGTAGACTCGTCAAAAGAACCCCCCTTAAAATAGTTATTTTTCTAACAAGTGCGCAAAGTGATACTTTTCCGCACGCACGTCAAGTGCGGAAAAGTCACTTTGCGCAAGCGTTAAGAACAAAATTTTTCCTAAGACCGTCAAATAATACCAATATTAAAGCAATGATTATTTTTTAAATTATGTTTAATCTGAAAGAACTACTACAACTTATTTATAAATGGGAATTATTTGTTGATAACATTTACAACAAAAGAACAGTTATTAGCATATTGTAAATTAATTGCAGAACCTGTAATTTCATTTAGCGGGTGGCTTATGGAAGCGCTTATTGTACGGCTTGATGAAGGTTGACTTAGCTCAGGAGGGGAGTTGTTCATGGTCAATATTTTATTCGACACATCCTTTTTCTGATTTGTGGATTCAGCAATGTGGCTCTCAGCTACAGCCATTGATTTCCAGCCCCCAAGTCGCTTGACATTGGTAATTCCTTCTGCAGAATCCGCCAACGTAATCGCAGAGGATCGACGAAAACTATGTCCAGTGTACTCTTCTGAATTTTTAATTTTAGGTATGCAGCAATTTTCGAAGGCATTTTACCTATTGAATTTATTCCCACACATTGCGTACTGCATGCTCCTTGTCTATACTGGACAAAAAAAGTCTGTGTGGGGTATGTGGTTTTATGTGATTTTTATTTAATTAAAAAAGATACTATGACGCCTTTTTATTAAAAATGCTTGTTTGTATTGAAATTCATTTGTGCAATTGCTTGTTTATATGGAGACGAAGAAAAAATCTGACATGTGTTAAAATCACCAAGATTACATATTGTTGCTTGACTTGTCATAATCATTTATTATTATTATACAGGGTAATTAAAAAATGTTCTTTTTTGTGTTTTAGTTGAAATATTGAAAATTACGAAGTAACAAACAAAAAAGAGAATAAACTAAAACTTGCAATGGCTTCGTATATTGCATGAAATAGCCTACAATTACTTAAATATAATATTGCTTACTTGTAAGATTTTGGAGCACTATTACTTTTCCGCACGCCGAGCGGAAAAGTGCAACTTGCGCACTCAAATGCGTGCGCAAAAGTGAACATTTTCGCACGCTCGTAGGAAAAGGCTTTTAAAGTTTTATAATCATGAAGTCCATTTCATTACTGGGCCAGGGACTACTATTTTGGAAACTAAATAAAATTAAAACCCAATCATTATCGAACTAAGTCTCTATTTACAAAAATCTTAAGAAGAATACGGTAGATTATCATAAACGCAAACAGACTTTTGTTCACTAATGCACCATTACCTTTTCATAACTTCCAGATCAGAAACGGGAAATGACCGGCCCTTAAATCCTACTTAACAAAAGGTTTAGACCTGTACCTAGAAACGGTCCAAGGGCCCGTACGGTGTAATCTCTTTTATTTCGACAAGTTTGGTCACTAAAAATATATAGGTAGAAATTTCAGTAGGATTGTGTTTAGGCCTATTTAACGACCTGTAGGAATAAAGGAGATCATGCGATTCACGAAATCTTTTGGATTTGGGTTGTTATGTGTAACAGTGTAATGTTGCGTTTTATGGGAACTTATTATGGTTACATTTTGGGATAAGTTCAAACATTACATTTTTACCTATGCCATTTTTCATTTGCGTACTTATTATGAACTCAACTACAAGGACAGAAATTTACTATTAAAGTCTTCATAGCAGAGGCTCTATAAATTGTTGTAAAAGAGGCAGAATTCGTCGATAAACAAGAGAAAAAAAAGCTTTATGACAAGAGTAGGGTTAATTAATTGAGTTTCAATGTATTGAACAGTAGCAGGTAGCGATTGGACAAGGAACGCATAAAGTGCAATTTTAGGATGGTCTCCTATGTTTGCGGAGATATGTACACTGAAAAAAATATCTTAAAACAAAAGCCTTACATTTAATTTGAGAGAATTGTGACTTTCATATGTGTTAAAGAAATAGGATCTCAAACAGAAAAAAATATGTTTTCAGCTTTGCGTACTAAATTCAAAAGAAGGCGCTTTTGTAATAAAAATAACCTTATTTTATTTAGTGACCCCAATGGGTCTACATTAAAGAACGATGTATTCCGTTAAAAACATTGAGCGCTTTCCCACTGAAAGATTCTTTCTTTAAGACAAGATAGTAAATACCATAGACTGAAATAAAATTTAATTCAATTAAGATAATTATATTAAATAAACAACTAGTTCTCTTTTTGATGTTAAGAGAGGAATTCCTGCTTATCATGTCATTCACCGAGACCTCTCTTCTCCATCGATAATGCGTTTTGCCGAACCTCATAGGACTTATCAAACTGACTGTCCCGGGCCCAAGTTGAATAATACGAATAACAAGTGTATCTTATAAAAAAAATCTTTCGTCGTTCGACGGTAGGATATAATCGTACCGTTGATACCGTACTAAAAAGCATAATTTAGTGAATACTTATATTAAAGAAATAGGTTCTTTGACATAAAGGTTAAAGATTTTGGTATAGGTTCTTCAACCTATTATTTTAAAGAAAATTCATTAATATTTTGATAGAAACATTTAATATTTCTTTTGTTTAAAATTTTAAAACTTATATTTAAGATATTAAAGAGCTTAAATCATAAATCTTTAGGTTCTTATTTCTTGATTCTGATATTCTTAAAATAATACTAAGGATATTTTAATTTAAAGAATTTCCTTTACATTAAAGACATAAATTAAAGTATTTTTTCTCCCAGTTTAAGAACCACTATTATTTTAAAGTAAGAAATAATCTTGGTTTAAAAGCACAACTATTCAAAAAGAATGCATATTTTTAAAACCTTGTATTTGCTTAAAACAAGACATTTTTTTTTCTGTGTGTATACGTATGGAAGTAAAAATTAAATAAAAAAATTAACACTTAAAACAAAGAAATTTATGTTGAGTTTAAAATTATAAGTAGCTATAAATTGACAATACAAAGTTACAGAGCTAATATTAAGAAATAAAAACATTTAGGGAAACATAAAAACATACATTCAATGATGCGGTAATAAAAGAACAAACCAATATTATCTGGCTTTAAACCACTTTTTTAGACATTAGCAAAAATTCCTAGGTAAGCGTAACCGTTATTTTTTGCTGATAACAATATATCCCACAAAAAAAATAATAAAAAAAAATTGCCATTAAAATGTGCTGTTAAAATGGAGTAATCAAATTTGCAATTAAATTATTTTTCTTACTCATTTCAAACATTTTCTTTACTTAATTGTATTGAAACATTACTTTTATTAAAATAAATATAAGTATTTAAACCTGAGGTTATGCGATAATTGTTTTGGGGAGAACATTTTAATAATTTTTGAAAATTTCTTAATATTTCATAAAGCTGAACACATTAATTAAGGTAATTTGTCGGTTTAACTGGAAATTTCATAACACATCTTTCTACTTCGGCCCTGCGTTAACATAGTCGTTAATGGGTTTGTTATTTTCGTTGTTCCGGTCTTAAGTTTTAAATAAACCATGCAGATGTGCTGGAAAATCGGACTTTAAGACTTCTAGCTATACAATGTGTTTTGAAAATAAATATTCAATAATTAATGCATTTCAGGGTTTGTCTGAACTTTAGTTACCTACATAGGTAGTACTATGTAGTATTAAATAATAGTTTTAAGAAGTAATAGGTACAATTCCTTATATATGATATTATTATCTTTAAAAAAATACTTTTAAATTTGTGGAAAAAAGGAAATTTTCGTATTTAACTTTTCAACTTAATAAAAAATCTGGTAATCATTTTTGAAAAAAGTGACAAAATTAATCTTTTTATTACATTGCACATTTTTAGACATCAAACATAAAACACATCTAGAATTACCTGAAAAAAACAAAAATGCAATAAGATACAGGGTGCTGCAACTCTTTTATTTACGAATTATCTTCGCGTCCATATAAGACAAAAAAAATAAAAAATGCCTACTTGGATACACTTATTTTATTGACAGTATTCGTTAACACACAAGGTGTCTCAGAGACAGAATTTTTATTGTCAAGTTTTTTTAATGGAACACCATGTATATTTTCACAAACTTTGACTCTAACTAAATTCTACATTAAAAATTAATAATATACTATATGTCAATTATTGCTGGTTCTAGGGATATCAACAGCATATCTACGTGCTCAATAATGGTAAAAGGTAAAGAAAGAAAATAATATTTTGGTTCAAAATATGTTTTAATAATTCTGTCAATGTCAGAGTGACAAATAATAGGGCAAAATGTAATTAAGTACCCCCATTGTAAAAACTAATTAAATTTAGATCAGCTATTTATATAGTTTATTTTAGATACATATTTACATACTTAACCTAAAAAAGGGCCATAACTGACATATAACTGTCTTTTATGGTAAATTAGTAGATGTGTGTCGAAAATGCATATACCAAATTGCTGTTATATCTATAAGAAGTTCTTACAATGAAAGGTAATTAATAATATGTTATCATATGTTTTGTCATTTTGATAGTCACTGAATTATTTAAAAATAATTCGAACCAAAATATTGTTTTCTTACTTTACTTTTAACCGTTAATGAGTATATTAACATGATATTGATATCTCGAAAACCAGCAATAATTGACGTATAGTGGGTTACACATTTTTAATGTAAAATTTATTAAATAGTTTAAATATACAGGTTGTTTAAAAAAAACTCACATCACAATAAAAATTCGCTTTTGAGACACCTTGTATATTAACTAGTACTGACAATAAAAAAGTGTATTCAAAAAATATATTTTATTTTAAATATACTTTGACTAAAGTTATTTCGTGTATTAATACAGTTGGGACACCGTGTATATTGTTTCCCATTTAAAAAACTGAAGCTGTTTATCGATTTCGAGGCACCTTGTATAATTAGAATGGAGGTCGAAAATTACGCAATTAAACAAGAAGCATGAAGGGTTTCGTCATTTTTTCCTAAATTAATTACATAAGTTTTAATCGAATTTGCACAAGACTTGATAGACGCTGTATATGCATGTTCCGAGGTCTGTACAAATTGAACATACGTTTTTTAAAAAAATTACTGAAGTCACAACTGCAATGTAACCCGACAGTATGAAAAATTCCCATATGTAGCTGAAAATAAATAACTAAAACTTCTGTAATATTTCTTTTAGTTTCGACTCGGAAAGATATATGAAATGTGATATCATAACTTAAGAGAGGGCATCATACGGAAAAAAGGGACCCCGCTGCGAAAATGCGGTCTGATAGAACCATCACTTGTATAAACACCATAATTGGAGTCTCTGGCCTGTAACTAGCTCATCTCGACAAGTTCTCACCAATTTCGTAGATATTATGAACAACCAAAAATTATAATGTCATTAGCTAGCTACATTTTTTGGGCTTCTGATTGAGGTGTCATAATGGCTGTGATGCGGTTGTAAATATACGAGATGCCTTCCATATTTTATTTGGTGTATCTTATAATATACAGGGTGATTCAAAACGAAACCTAAGGCGATGATTCTACGTAATAAAATAATGGTATAGCGCCATACATTTTTTAAAAACTGCTATTGATTTTCCAGTGAGATCCTTTTTTAATGGTTGATTTTAAAATATTTTGGTAATGCAAGAACCGATACGACTTTTTGGAGCATAGATTAAGTCGATTGCACTTTATCATTTTAGTAAAAATTCACATTGATTTTGTGCAGTTAAGGGCTCCTTACCGACATAGAAAATTGTTTTTTTTCTTATAACACCTTAGTTTTTATAGTTGCTCTAATTTTTAGCAAGTTTTCTCAAAGACCTCTACCAGGCCTTTAGAAAGATGCTTTTTATTAAACTCAAACAAATCAAATCGTTTAGACATAAACCCTCCTCAAAAATTAAGCAAAAATTTATTTTAGAATCATTTACGTCTAAATAAGTTAAATAAAGAGCACCTTTTTAAAAGGTCTTGCAACGATCTTTTTGAAAACTTGCTAGAAAATAGAGTAGCTATCAAAACTAAAAAGTTAATACAAAGAAAAACAATATTTAATAATTAAAAAAATCATACCACTTTGTAAAAGTGTCTCTTTCTGATTGTTGATTTTTAAAAAGTTTCTCCTCTATCTGATTGTTGATATCTAAAAAGTTTCTTGTCTATGTGACTGTTTTTCTGGTAACGATTTTTGTTATTTTTCAAACATTTTTTAATTAATGAAATAAAAAGCACGTAAAAGTTTCTGTACAAAAATTGTCTACATAAAAAAATTTAAAACAACAAGATTAGATATTTCACAACAAAAACAAAATTCCAAAATATTTATTGCTATGTTAATAATAATGTTAATGTGTAAAAATGTTGTCGCTATGTTTTGATTTAAGACAATAAACTTTATTGTTTTTCTTTACATAAATAACATACATTAGATAATTCTGTAGTCTAACATAGTAAGCATTGGAATAAAACAAAAAAAACAATCTCCAGTTGGCTAAATAAAAGGTAGGTGTAAAGTTTTTTCGTAAATAAAAAAATTGTGGTTATGTCTGCACGAACTTTACATAAACAAAACGCTATTGTTTGCTTAATTAGCATTTAATTTAAACTATAATTTATTTTAATATATACGGTAGGCATGTATAACAGATACAAGAAAAATGTACATACTTCAAAGACATTTAATGTTTTAAATAATACCTCAAAAGAAAAAGGTCCAACCACTTCGATGTCATAAAATGTTATATTTCTTTTTAAAATACAAAATAACTTTTAAAAGCAACCATATGGTTTGTGTTAACTATTTTCGAAATATGGTGGCATTAAAAGTAACATTTTGCAATAGTGTTGCAGCTGATAAAACCAAAACTGTGCTTTATATACTACAATATTTTGACCTTTCTGTCTAAGTTTTTATAAGCTTTGTATAATATTATAAATTCAAAGATATTTTTAAAAGTATTGTGATTAGTCGTTTTTAATGTGTATTTTTTAAAAATTATTATGAAGTTAATATTTCGTACACTCACTGTTTATGTGAATTATTATAATTTTCAACTTTCTGCACACATGAAATAAAAGTCTTGCACGAAAAATATGGATTTTCTTGCAAATACATATATTTTTAATTTAAAACATTTTTTTCCTTGAAGGAAAGCAATATTTTTGCTTCAAAAAATAACATTATCTACTTATTAAATATTGCTATTCTTAGTATATTATTTAAACAAGTAGTTTACAGGGTGTTTTCTAATTAAATGTCAATATTAAAGAAGGTGATTTTTGGGTTTATTTAAAGAAGAAAACTTCAAATGAAGGTATGTCCTAAACCAATAACCTCCTGGTTTTATTTTTATATCTTAACTAGTCAGTCACGACTACTCCATCTGTTATTATATATACATATATATATATATATATAGTATATATAGTTAGGATATTAAATATATATATATATATATATTTATATATCCTAACTATTCTTTACCCAATTTTGTTTTAATGTGGCAGGCAATATTATTAATGACATTAAGAGGGTAATTTATCACTAACTAAATTACATTTAGTAAGTCCAGTGGCGTCTTGAGAGGCAACTGAAGAAATATTTTCAACAAAAAAACGGTACTCCACTGACAGTGTAAATGGGTGTCCAATTTTTGTTCTTTCTTTAGATTAGGGAAATAAAAATACCGCTTCTTTGTTTTTTAATTTTTTTCCGTATCTTGTTTGGTTTAAGAGGAAAAAAAAGAAAATGCACGTAATTGCATATTTTTAGACCATATAAGAAGCATTGTAGGAACTTTTTCTTTTAAAAATTGGATTTTATAATTTTTAATTAGCAATTATGTAACAAAAATAATAAATACTTATTTAAATAAGGTTTATATCTAGTATACCAGTTTTTACTAAAATAAGTGTTTTGAATTTTTTTGTTTTCTTGAAAATTTTAACACCCTGTATATTAAGTGTATAGAACATACCTTCATATGAAGTTTTCTTCTTAAAATAAACCCAAAATCACCTCCTTTAATATTAACATTCAATTATAAGACACCCTGTATAATAAGACACAATTTGTCTTAAATTAAAAATAATAAGATAAGTGATATTTAAGAAAACCAATTCTTACAGAAAAACTAAAATATCTTTATCCAAGACAAAGTAATATTGCTAGTCTCTGCTTAAAACAAATTTAAGTTTAAATAATCGCGTCAAGAAAATAATATCTACAAAGAAAGCATTTATATTCTTAAGTATAAAAATCATGTTTAATTACTTGACTAAACCTATTTTTATGCTTGTGCCAAAAAGATAATTTCAAAAAATCACAAATAAGAAAAATAAATTATATACTTGTCTTGAATCAAAGCAAATGGATTTAAATTGATTGACATTTAATTTTTGTGTGTGGTAAATTTTAAAAATATCCTACCTTGGAGGTGGATGAAAAGCTTGCGGAGGCTGATGAGGCCATGCAAATCGATCAGGGGAGGGGGCGCTGGGGGTCCATGGGGAAAAGCGCCAAATGGCCCCCTGGAAAAGGCATCAGAGGGGGCCGGTAGACAAGCCGCCGCCTGAGCCGTCCTGTTTTTCCGGCATCAATAGTCGCTAGCTGATATAGGTTTGCTAGAAAGAATAAAGCATATTTTTAAGAAAAGAAAATTACAAATATGTACATGTATTTTTAAGCTTCAACCGTTTAAACTTAGGCATTTTATCACCATTAGTTTTTATTTTATTAGATACCTGACTCACCGGAACTAACTGTTAAAAAATACTAATTTGTAACTGTTATTTTAGTTTTTAAAACTTAATTGTCTTTGTTGCATGGAAAAAGAATAAGATGAGAGCTACTTTCCTTGAGGTTTTTTTGTGTTTTTGTATAAATTTTAGTGACTTTTAAAGTACCAACATTATATTATCTTTAGGCGTTAGTAAAAATATCTTTGTTTTCAAAACTGTGCATTTTTTTTAAAAATAAATAAATATATCGTTTGCAAATTCAATGTACTTGATAATTCTTACGCTGAAAAAGGCAGCAATACATTTTAGTATAAAAATTTTAAATAAAATTGCAATCGATAAATTTACCATAAAAACCTTTTAAACCTCCTAAGCAGCAAGCTGACGTTATATTGACGTCTCTTTTAGTCATTTCTGGTCAGCATCCCTAAGTCACAGACAAAAGACGCCCAGTTAATGACGTCATAATGACGTCTTTAAGATGACGACATATACTTTTTTTTAAGCTAAAATGATACGGTATTTATTTAAAAATTGAAATAGGAAAAAACTCCTTACTGCTTGCAATTTCCTGCACTGCAAGCAAAGAGTATAAATTGCAAGGTCGCATCTCTCGGACACTGTCCAGCCTGGAGATACAGACTTTTACACTAGCCGAAAATATTTTTTCAAAGCTAATTGAAATCACCAACCGCAGACCGGTCTCGAACTATTTTGGTCCCATCGGTACGGTGTAGGCGATAAAAAGCGAAGATGTTGAATAAGCGTAGTAGTTTATTGTCCATTGCGCCATCTATCGGTAGAGTTTTTTCCTATTTCAATTTTGTAAAATTATTAGTCTTATTTTTCTGTCATATAATATTTCGGTTGGATTTTGACACGAATCATATAATGTCACAAAATTTTTCTGGCGGGTTTTCTAAACATGACGTCATTAGATTTTTATAAGCTAGTATGACGAAAAAATGACGTCGAAAAGACGTCACTTTAACGACGTCAAAAACTCGTCATTAAAATGACGTCATAATTTTGGTCTGATGACGTCCTATGACCAAAATGACGTCAGCTTGCTGCTTGGGCATGATGACACAAATGGGCGTCGCTAGGATTTTCAAATTATTTTATCTAAAATCTGAGACATGGGACCCACACCAAATTTATTCCGAATACTATTGATGCTAAAAGGAACACTTTGATAAAAAAAATTTTTTTGAAATTTGCGAAAAAAGTTGTTTTTTGTTCCCTCTTCTAGAAAAATCTAATTTTCGAAGCGAATCCTGTATTTAATTGTATTTTTTCGGTAATTTCATCAAATATTATAGACAAATCCCACCTGCACCGTTTAAACAACATGCTAGTCCACCACGGACGTTATACAAATATCTCGTTATATCGGTTATGTCAGTAATAAATTTTGCAAAAATTATCTTTATTTTTTAAAGAGCTATTGCCAGTTGGAATATTTCCACTAAACAATTTTTTATGCAAGATTTTCAGATGCATCTTATTATCAGAAAAAGTTAGATAATTTTGTGAAATTTAAGATTTGTCGATAAAATTCTGATTAAAACACGAAAAAAAATACAAATAGAGGATTTGCTTTTGAAACTTAGATTTTTCTAGGGGAAACAACTTTATTTCGAAAATTCCAAAATAATTATCTTTTTTATCAAAGTGTTCTTTTTAGCATCAATAGCGTCTGGTATACATTTGGTATGGGTCCCATGGTTCAGTTTTTAGAACAACTAAATTATAAATCCTAGTGACGCCCATGATGACACCAGAACTCTCTCTCTATTAAAATTTGATGTCAATTTTGATTAAATATAGAGCGAGATATTTTTTTCTCAAGAAATTTTTGTTAGTTTTTTAAAATACAATTTTAAATTAAAATATCTCGATTTATTTTTGTTTTTAAATTAACACTTTTTGTATATGCATGCTTATTTCTTTTGTTAACTTTTGTTAGTCTTGCATACTTATTAGACAACGAATAAACCATGTAAAGCATATTTGAAAAGAAAAATTATGTAATCAACTTAAAAAAATTTATTGCTGTGAAGAATAATTTCTTTTATTTTGGCCTACAACAATCCAGAAGATACCTTAAATTTTTACAAAGCGTACATTTTCCAAAGGCAAACATTCTATCCGTTGTTTTTAATGATAAAAGTATTTATTCTCTAAAAGGTTAAGATAGGTAGGTTTTATTAGTTAGAAACAAACCCAAGAAAAACACTATTTTGTGATTAGAAAAAAAATCTGAAAATTTTAAAAATATAGTTTATTAATTTTATGGTCTAAATCTAAATGCACCTAAATTCTTAATCACTTTTTATAAGAACACTTCTATTATTATTCAATAGTGCTGGGTAATGCAATTTTGCCTGATAAACTGAATAAAAAGACCAATAAAACGTTTAAAAGAAATAAATATACATTTAAAATTATATGCACTACTTATTAACAACAAATTTAAGCCTGGCATACACTTAATTTAACCATGATGATTTCTAATTTATCAATTAAAGTGTCCTGTATATTTTCATTCCACAAATGTAACTGAACATTTATTTAAATATTATAATATAATATTGTGTATATATTTCTATTTCTTTTAAATTTTAATATTAAACAGACACCCAATTTGTAATAAAACCTAATAAAGAAATTAATGCGCTCTTATAATTGGGACTTAAAAACGTTTTTCTTTCTTATTGTAAAATTAAATTACATAGCTGTGGTTTTCTTTTAACAAATAAAATTTATTTTGAATTTAACAACTAAAAAATAAGCCAAAATTAATTTAAAATAAAGCTTTTTAAAAAGTAATGTCATTATAAACCAATCATTTCATTCAAAAATTACATTTTTACAATGGAAGGGGTTTTTTCAAAAACAGCCAATGTCAAGTTTTTAATATTTTTAAGATGTTAAAAAAAAACTTTATTAAACCTATATAAGTTATTATATATTATTATTAAGTAATATATTCGTAAATATATATGTATTTTGCGCATTTAGAGAAATATTTGATTTGATTTTGAAATATCAGCATTGTTTTTTTTGTAAATTAGGAATTAAAGACACTGACACCAAACTAAATATAAATGACATTGGTTGTTTTTTTTTTAAATCCCTTTAATTAAAGATACACATTAAAAGCTTTCTACACTTACATTAAGAAACACCATATCTATGTAATTCAAAACTCCAATCCAATTAAAAAGTTTTATAATAAGTCCTTCAGGCAACACGACACTCAATCGCTTCCGATTTAAAAAAAATGTCACTAATAACCAAGCAATTTCACCTAACTGTCAATTAAGCATAAACATTTTTCGAAAACAAAAATATAAACAAACTGCAAAACGTGCGTACGGCACTGTCCGTCGGTACTATCGTAATAAATCGAGTGACGTGCGGCACTGACTCCGTGTCGCACTAAAGCTCGGTACAGACTACAATCCGGCTCAAGAAGGACCACGGTCAGAAATTAAATTCTTTCTGGTGGAGGGAGGTAGACAGTGGCGTGCCCCTTTGGTACGCTTGATGTCTTAATTAAGAAAGAATGCAGGCGTTTACAGCAACATTATAAGCCAGCAAGAACTAATACTGCCATATTTACAAGGCTTCTGAAATAATTGAGATGTTTCAATTTAAAGACAGACGATTTAAAAATATATATATGGTAAAAAAGCGGTAGTATAGATTTAATTTAGAGTTTAAGAGATTTTTGCGTAATTTTTTATTAATGCAATTTTCCTCTGCACAAGCGCACTTTTCTGTTTTTAAGAATTGATGCAAGTTTTTTCATTTAAAACGACACGACAGGCGTTTTTTTCTGGCTACAAACCTGTAATTTTCAGCGCCAATCGGGTATTATTATTTAGTCAGGTGACCGGTTGCCAACTGGTCACCAGACATATTTGTATAATCTGATTGGCGGTGACTAGATTGTGATTTCTCTACGAATAAGCCTTTAATTGTTGACACTATACAAATAAATTAACCTAAGAAAGGTCAAGAACTGGCGTAACTGATTTTTTGTATTTACCCCCCACCTCCTAAAAATCCAAGTTTTAAATGCGAATCCGCTGTTTGTATTTTTTAACCATGATTAAACTTTGTCAACAAAGTTTCGCTAAAATATTTACTTTTTCTGATAATTACAGGCATATGAAAATTTTTCATAGAGAAATGTTGAAGTGAAAGAATTTCAATTTGCTGTACTTTTTTAAAAACATAGATATATTTTTTAAATTTTAGAATCTGTTTGATGAAATTTGATTAAATTCACAAAAAAAATACAAAAAGGGGATTTGCTTCTAAAATTTAGATTTCTCTGGGGGAAGAGAGGGGGTAATCCAAAAACTTAACTTCTTTTTCAATTTTTAAAATTTAAACTTTCATCACCAAAGCGTCCCTCTTAAATTTTATGTTCTAAGATGGCAGCCAGAATTACCTTTAAAGAAAACCAAGTATAGCCATTATTTCTGCTTTAAAAAGTGAGTTCTGCTTAGTAGGCTAAGAAAACCGAAAATTAACTTTATTATTTATATATATATTTTTTGAAACCACATTCAATTCACAATTTTAATTTTTATTGTAACTAACTGATTAATTTAAATTTTTCAATTATTTTTAATTTAAACACATCTTTTTTATTTTATGATTAAATTCTTTACCAAAATCCGTTTCTTTACTTAGCACAACAACTGTTAGTTTTTGAGATATCGACCATAGATGTGTAAATATTTTTCTTCTGCTCACCTATAGTTTAGCAATGTATTTAATTGTCTGGTAATAATATGGTTGATGACGATATTAAAATTTAATAAATTAAGTTATAAATGTTTTACAATGACTTTTTGCGCGATTTTATATTCGTAAACCCATCAGTTTTGCCGTCGTATGAAAGCTTGTTTTGTTTAGCACTTTTAGGCACAAGATTAATCTTGGATACATTTTTTTAATTCCTTTTATACAAGTTTCTAACTCTAACTTGAAATAAATACAAATCTTTTTATTTTTGTAAGACAAAAAAGTTGACCTCAAATTTATAAAAAAAACTTTTTTTTAAGTAGGTATGGCCATTTTTCCAGTTTTTCACCGAAAACCCTCCTAAAAACTGAAATTTTTGGAACAAATAGTAACCTTAGCTTTTTTTTATAAAAAAGTATTTTTTTCTTTCAAAGGAACCCTTAAATATAGAGAAAATCCTGTCAAAATGGCATAATTGTACGAATTTTGTCGGTTTGAGAAGAATCAATTATGTTTGGTTGCTTTTTTCAAGGAAAGCTACCCGCAAAAACTGATATTTTTTTATTACTTTTTGGCCAAATTAATTTTTTTTTTGTATATTTGGTAGCAAGCCTAAGTACTAGGTACAGTGTGTGCCGGTCTTAAGATTTTTAACCTACATAATCTTCCACTTTCGTCAACCTGGTCCAAGTACCGAAATACGAAAATATTGCATTTTCCGGTACCACGGACATTATACAAATATGTATTACCTCTGAAATACTTCCCCTCCCATTTAATGTCTCGGTAATGTCAGTTATATCCTACGGCATAGGTGTTTCCTGGAGGTACTCCATATATGCAAAAAAAATCAGACTAACTTACATTTTTATGGTATGTTAAAATCGGTTTGATAGTTGTTTTAACACCCAACTTTTGGCACCCAACAAGGGTCTTTATTGGAATACATTTGCACTCAACGCGTTGACTATGTTTTTTCGGTCCTTTCTATTGGTCCAAAAAATTTCAGACTTATGAATTTTCATGTCACAGTAAAATCGTTTAGATAGTTATTTTGGCACCCAACGTGGGCTCCTTTTGGCGTCCAACAAGGGTTTCTCTTCCTACATTGACGCAAAATGTGTTGACTATTTTTTTATATCTGCTTTAAAAATTTGATCACAAAATTAAAAATACCACTCCACACACTATTTTTTTTAACCAGCTTAAAAAAAGGATTAGGTTCTATGTTTGACTAAATATATTTTTTAATGTTTGTTCAACGATTACTTCTTCAATTAATTGTGCATCAATTTTTATTTTTTTTTAATTAAGAGTACACATCAGACTTGAGAGGTGATTCCATTCCCTTGAATCGAGTGAAAACCTTAAATTTACAGGGACATTTATTTTCCATATTTTCCAAAATTAATCGGAATTTTGCATATTGTATGTAGAAAAATAGATAGAGATTAAATAAATAAAGGAAGAAAAGAAAATAAACAATTTCAAAAAAAAAAAAAAAGAAAATTAAACTGACTAAAAATAAACATTATAGCGACCCTGTAGCAACGGTAGCAACGGATTTTTTTAAATTTTAAATAGTTTGTGATGAAAACATCCATACATGTGTTTCACCTCCAAAGATGGTAAACTTGTACTAAAACATTTTATTACTTATTTTAAATTTTTGCAGAGAACCAAACGTTAAGCAATTTTCTTTCTGTCAAGCTGTATTATGGAGACATTAACGCTGATAATTTGCTCAAGGGCTGAATCCTATTTGACGCTTAATAATGTTTCATCACTCATTGTCAGCTCAATATCCATTTAAACATCTTTTACTGCCTTTTTATGGCTCTATTGATCTTTTGTCCTTTGTTTTTTTGTTTTTGTTTACTATCCACCAGTAGAATAGTACGATGCAATTAGTACTTAACCTTCTAGATAAAGAGCCCGTGAGCGGCAGACCTTCGATATTTTGTAAAAGCTGAAATGTTTTTAGTGCATGCTTCAAACATAGGTACAGTGACGGAAATAAAATTTCGTACACTTAGATTAACATTTTATGTCAATTTTCAATATTTTGGTAAACTTGGCTTTTTACCTTTTTCTCACCTTAATTAATATTCAATAAAATACACATATAGTTTATTAAATTTAAATATTAAAGAAAAAACACTGGTTTAATATCATTATTATTATATTCTCTTCAAACCGGCACCATTTTTTTCCACTAATAAGTTTAAACGTGTGGTGTTTGTGTATGGTGAACATTGTAATTATTTCAGGTTTCTTCAATTTTATTCCACAAATCATCACGGTTTTGTGGATGGAAATCATTGTTCTTGTTAATTTCCTTTACGGTATATACCCAACGTTTTCGATTAGATTAATATCAGGGCTTCTTAAGGGCCAAGGAAACAATGAAATGTTATTTTCCAGTAGCCAGTCCGAAACTCTGCTTGCTGTATGGACGGGGCAGTTGTCATGATGGTATATAAAATTTTCTTGCTCAAATATATTGTTTACCGATAACCGGCAATATAACATTTTGGAGTATGTGTATATAAGCTTTACTATTAATGCATATGCCTAGCCCTCTGAAAGACATATACCCCCATACATTACCAGAAAATCTTCCACTTGTTTTAACATGTTGGGTATATCTTTATTCGTACCGTGTATTTTGCGGCCTATACACTTTAATCTGCCCGCTATAATGAGATTGAATAATCGTCTCATCGGTAAATACTACCCTTTCCCAAAAACCCATACCTTGCGGTAAATATTCTAGTGCAAACCTCATTCTTTGCTCTTTATTCATATCGGTCAAAAATGGCTTTTTACCAGCTACACTGCTTCTCAATTCCAAATTTTTCCTAATACGATTTCTTGTCGTTCTTACTGTCCCAGGAAAATTTGTTTGGTTGTGTGCTTCTACAGCTGTCTGAAATGGATTGTTTCGCAAAAATCTATCAGATCATTATCTTGATTTTCGTTGGATTTTTCTTCTACCACTTCCAGACCTTCTCTTCAATGATCCTGTATTTTCCCATTTAGTTCTGGGGCTTTGAATAGTGCTTCTTGGTTTCCCAACTTGCTGAGCTATTCTTCCCTGAGAAACACCTTCTTCGAATAGAGTAATTACTCTCGCCTTCTCTAGTTCATTTATTTTCCCAAATTAAAAAAGTAAAATAATATAATTTTGAAATGTGTGACAGATAACAATTTGTCAAGTAAGGTATATTTCCAGGTGATCCAGGTACGCAAAAGCCAACATCACACTGGGAAAAATTAGGTATACGAGATTTTAATTCCGTCACTGTCCAGCATTGTAGACTATGAAGTTTGACTCTTAGTGGCTTTGACAGGTACCGGGTACCAAAGGTTAATGAATTGAAACCTAACTTCGTCATTTTATTAAAGCTAAATTTTATATATGTTACTTGGGTACCTAATAGAAAATATTTCTTCAGTCTCAAAACAGATTTAACTGTTCCAACCTCTTGGCAGACAAACATTTTAGGGCGGTTTAATGGTCCGAGAAAGTAACAAGATATGACAAAAGTCTTATACAAGAGTTGTAGGGGGTCCAAATGAGCATATGTTCTAAAAAATTTGATGTATACAGAGTATCCCAAAAAACAACTATAAAAACTAACCTGACAGCAATAAAAAAATTATGACACTTTGTATACATCAAAATATTTTTCGGACATGCCTATTTGAGAACCTTACAACTCTTATGTAAAACTTTTTGTCATATCTTGTTAAATAACAAAAATATTGGACTTTCTGGGACTATTAGACTACCCCCAAAATGTTTGTCTGCCGGGGGTTAAAACTGTCAAAACTCTCCGTCGGCTAAGGAAATATCTTCTAAAATTTAGTTTTTATATAATGACGAAAGTTAAGTTTCAATTCATTAACTTTTGGTACCTGCCAAAGCCACCATGAGTTCAACCAAACTTCATTGTCTATCATTGCGTCTACCTATGTTGTGGGCATGCACTGGCAAACTGTCAGCTTTAACAAAATATCAAAGGTCTGCCGCTCACGGACTCTTGGACTATTAATCTTAGCATCCAAAAAAAAAAAAAATTAATCCAGGAACAAATTGTGTCGTACCTTGAGTATGCAATAAAAATTTGCACTACTTTGAGTGTCGGGCTAGGGAGAGCGGGGTAAAGCGGTACAAATGTAGATTTTTGCAAATACAGTGGTCTCGCAGTAATCCGAACAACGTTATGCAAGGCGATGTCAGACCATCGAATTTGTCGGATTAAAGAGAGTACTGCCTAAGACCTTCTGTAATCCGGACTTTCTTGTATCAAAATATCTTGTAATCTAAAAAAATTAAACTGTTACAACCCGTTCAATCATGCATTAGTTAAAAATTAGTTGGAATTCTTAGGTATATTCAACAGTTTTTGACCTGTCAGATTACAGGGGGCGCTGGATTTGACATGGTTCGATTACCGAGGGTCCACAGTATCTACTATGAACGCATTCAGAAAAATCGGGAACAAAATATGTTGCGCAGTTTAATAGAAAATTAAAAAAATAATAACAATTATAATTTGTTGTTAGCTTTTCTCAAAAAAATCTGGAAAACTTAAAAAACACTTTTTACAATTTTTTACTAACAGCGAAAATCATCAGAAGAATGGGCCTATGTTGGACAGCATTTGGCAAATTGGGATTTATATTTAATCTTAAGACTTCTCAATAAATCTCAAACGAAAATTTTTTGAGTCGTATATTCTGCTGGTGCTTACATATGGTCTAGAAACAATGGCACTTGCAAATCAGCAATAACCTCCAGGCAACACAGAGCGAGAGCAATGGAAGGAGCTATGCTTGAAGTAAGTCATGGAAATAGACTCCGGAACAAAAAATCAGGAGAAGATTATAGGTGTCAGACGTGCTTACAACAGGACGAACCCGAGACGATGGCGATGACATTCAAAAAGTAGAATTGCTGGGAGAAATTAGATTATGAATAGAGGGACGTGGAAGAGTTTTTTAATAATGTTTACTTGAAATTTTCATGATATTTGCAAAACTTTTTCTTCCTTTTTACTTCCCTCTTACCCAGCCCGCTGCCTAAAGTAAAGTTTTTTAAAATAGAGACTAGGGGAAGTATATAGATATAGTATATTTTTTCACTTTAGATCTTAAGGCTTAGGTCAAGTTACTTCGTACTAACTAGTAGAAGACTCTGTTCAAATAATAAAATTTAATTTTGCGCCACTCTGTATGGAAAGCAGTGTATAAATAAAAGGTAATGACGAAAGATATGAATATTTTGCGATTGCCATAACTTAATAAAGGCAAATTTCGGCCACTACATGGTGGCTTCCATCACTTAAGTTTGTCGGTTGGGGAATTTGCCCAAATTACAGTGAAACTTTTGAGTATATATTAGGGGAGTGTATGGAGTAATTTTGCGCTGAAATGATTATACTCCTTTGGTTAGTTTTGGTTAGTTAGTGGCATTGCTCCGTCTTACAAGTAGAATACGTTGCTTAAATAATAACATTTAATTTTGGGCCACCATGTATATGAAGTAATATAAATAAAAGGCTTAATAAACAGTTACGAAAGATATTAATATTTTATTATTGGAATAATTTAATAAAAGCAAATTTCGGCCGGTACATGGCGGCTCCCATCGCCCATGTTGGTCGGTTGGACAATTTGCCCAAATTACAGTGTAACTTTTGAGTAGGACTCTTTGTTTGACCTCCGGACAGTGCGGACGAGGCTACAAAGTTCTTCCCGGAGTGCCGATGCCGGTTAGAGGTGCCGTACGGCCGTACGACGTTTTTACCTTTGGGGATCAAGGAAAGATTCACGCTAAATTGACGGCATCTTTCTTCTGGATCTAAGCGCTGTGAGCGAATATTCCTATAAGCTGATGGTATCCTGTTTGGTGATGAACACGAGGTATTTCTCAAATGGCGGGAAATAGATGGGCGTGCCATGGGAACTGTTAGTAGTGAAAGTGAAGGTTATACGTAACACCAGTAGCAGGTCTTGGTTTGACAGCCTACAATTTATGCATTGCATCGATTATAGAATTATTTTTGTTTTCTTTTTGGAATTTCTAGGAGCTACGAGCTCGATTATCCAAATTTTCCGCCGACGAAGCCCTGGAAAGCATAGTCCGGAAGGGGGAGAGTGGTGGATTGGACCTGAAGGGACCAAAACCAAGAAAAAAAATTGAATAGAATAGAATAACTTTTAAGTACATACTAAGAGCAGTTTATGGAGTACTTTTGCGCTGAAATAATTAAATTTCTTTGGTTTAAGTAGAATTGCTTCGTCTTAACTAGTAGAAATCGTTGTTTAAATAATAAAATATAATTTTGGGCCACCATGTATATGAAGTAATATAAATAAAAGGCTTAATGGACAGTTAAGAAAGATATGAATATTTTATTATTGCAATAACTTAATAAAAGCAAATTTCGGCCGGTACATGGCGGCTCCCATCGCCCATGTTGGTCGGTTGGGCAATTTGCCCAAATTACAGTGGTTTCAGAGATAATGATGATGCAGCGCGCTCAAACATCTGGTTAGGCATGAAACAGACATCAAGAGATGCACTTTGATGGGTTTGTTGATCTGCGATCTGCTCATCTCGACGACGGTTCTTTTAATGTGTTAATCTTGCAGAGGAGACATGCTTGGATTTTATTTAAGAACAAATATCGATTTTATCCGGTTCAAATTGATTTAAAATTGCTCATCTTTCGAATTAGTTTCTTTGTTTTATGGGGTGTCATTTATGTTTCCTGTTATTAGTTGTTGTATGCGGACGCTATGGAGAGGTAACCGTGAAGACAAATTTAATATTACGCTTTTTCACTTCTTTTATTGATATTTTTAATTCAATTACAGAACTCTACAATCTTTCGGTATAAGTGTATAAGTACAGTCCTTAGATATTTAAATGGTTATACAATAATATGTACTAATTCTCCATAAAATCGTATAATTCATTTTGAAAACTTATTATTCATAGTTTTTGTACTTTTTCATACAACTTATTCTTGTTTCAAAGAAATTGTTAGTAGAGGCACAGTGCCATAGCAAGGGTTTTTTCCAACCAAAGAGTTAATGATGCACCTTTGTGGTCAGTGGTCAGTGTTAAATACAGACATTTTTTTTCAGGGTAGGATCCTAAAGTAAGGTAGGGGGTCATTAATTACGCGATACATTTAGGGGGAAGGGGGTCAACATGAATCTTAGCAAATCCCACAATTTGAGGTAGGGAAGGGGAGGTCGGTTCAAATATCACGTAATTTTTTGCTGCCAGAAACCGGAAAAAGTTAACGAATTTTGGGGCAGCCCCCACTTCAAAAAATGTGATGCACAGTTACTTTTTTGGGTTTAGAACCTTTTTTTGTTCTTCGGTTTGAGAAATGGTGTCTTTTTGCATACTCTACAAATCTTATGTAAGATTAGGGTATGGGTGGAAGATGTTGTTGGAGAGGGTCCAAAAATTTAAAAAACGCCTCACGTAATTTATGGACGCCCCCTAACAAGTAACCGAAAATAAATTTATTACCCTAAAAAAATTTAAAAGGCAAAAAAACGACCAGATAATATTTTGTGTTTATGTTTTACCTTTATTTTTCCTGAAATTTGCGCCCCTCCGCTTTACGGATTCACGACCCGATCCGGCAAAGTATAGGTTGGATGAGAAAAGTACACAAATTGTGCATAATAAATCTGCAAATTTTGTTGCTGTAACCACAAAACTTTTTCGAAACTGTACTTGAAAAAAAAAAAGTAAATTCATAAACTTTTTAAAACGTCATATTATACGTGTGCCCTAAATATTCATTCCTCACCTGTTCCAGATAGTGTAACAGAAAAATGTCACTTTTATGCGTCCCTGCACAGTCCAACTGGAGAGGCTTTAAACATTTCACTTTCTTGGAAAAACTTTTGCCTTAGATGATTTTCTCTCAGAATAATAGGTTTAGCACTGCTGATGGAAATTTTAAAATTTCTAGATTAAATCGGATATACATAACCTAACTTCTGTGTTTTTAATTTAAATTCTAGGCTTATTTGCGCAAACACATTTCTTCAAATAGCCATATAGAAAGAAGTCAGCGGCTTCCAAGTCTGGTGAACGTGGAGGCTAGGAAATTTCTTTATAGTTTCAAGTTACAAGTTTTAAAATTCTATTTTTCTTTTTTAAACACCTGAGGGCCCATCTTTCGGTTTTTGGGAGCAAATTTTTCGTGAGGCCAGCGCTCACCCCCCCTTCGCGGTACTCTAGTGAGTGGGAGTAGGTAATATCTAAGTAAAAAGCAAAGATGCCAATTAGAAAATTTAAAAATTACTAAATTTGACCCGCTTATTTGCTGCGATTTAAAAAATTGAGTCATTCCATAAAAAAACACATGTAACAAAAAAACTTGAAAATTTGGCAATAATGCTAGATAAATTTGATAAATACAGTTTAAGCAGATTTTAAGGTATTTAGGATTATCGGGGTACTTTTTACTAATAGTGCACGACAAATCTTATTCATTGCTAAAATCAGTAAATAACTTAAGATCCACCCTGTACAGGATTTAGCATTAAATTGACACTTTTTCTTTAAAAATAAAAAGAATTGGAAGGAAAAATTAAAATATTAAGTATAGAAAAAGGATTATTTCGGGTAATCTTTGTATTAGTCTTAATACAAACCCGTATTATGTTTGGGATAATTATTAAAAACCCGATACCGAAACCATCTTATTAAAGTGAGCGCTCAATCTCGGCAGCCGCGAAGGTACCCGACCTTAGTCGCACCACCGAAAGTGCCCGAACGGGTGGTACCGCGGGCACAGAGGGGCGCGGTGCTGTAAATTCCAGCCGGCTTGGGCAGCTTGGGTCGAAGTTGCTTTTGGGTCTATTTCGTGGGCAAATGACTCTATTAAGAGATGATTGGCTGCGTTGCCAAAGTTATACTAATTTATTTTAGCATATATTTTAAAATTTTATAATCAGGGCAAACATGTAAAATGTTTTCACATTCTTACACAAGTTTACTCTTAGCAGTGAGTCAAATAACAGCAGATTTTTGGTCAGATAGATCTTGGACATCGCAATTCATAAAGTAATAAAAGAACTCCAAAATTAATTTGGAGGCCTAGGAGGTTTCCAATTAGCCTATATGTTTCACCACTCGCACGCTTAATGCATACTTTGTTAAAAATTCAAATTAAAATTATAAAATAAATATACAGGGTGGCCCACCATATTCGACACGGTCTGTAGCTAGATAACCATAGGGTTTTTAAAAAAGTAAATACTGGAACATGTACAGGTCGGATAAGACCACAGTATAAAATTATTTTAGTCTATACAGGGTGTTTCAAAAAAGTGTGACGTATCAAAGTTATATTTTTTAAATGGAACAGCCTATATTTTATGACGGTTTTAGATTCTACTTTAAAAAATAACTTAAGTTTGTTTATAGTACTAAGTGTCTTATTTTATTCGTTTTTATGATATTTGATTTTTTTGAAAAATGCAAAGGTATAATTAAATTGATTTTACTTTAACACTTTAAACTTTGGAATGTGTAACAAGATTTAAAAAAGTCTGCCATATCATACGTCGGTCAAATCAAGATCAAATATTGTACAGGGTGATCAAAAAATAATTTCAATTTTTCAGAAAATCAAATAGCCACATGTCGCTTATTTTAAATGGAACACCCTGTATTATTTTACGTTACATGATGACAAATAAAATACTCGTTTAAATGGTGTATAGGTTGCCTATACCTATCTTTTGTGCTTTTTTAGTAAAATCTGTTTTTACAAATTTTTAATCCAAATGTTTATTTAAATTAAAGTTGGCTGTGACATAGCAGCCATTAATATTTTCTTAAGAAAATAACAACGACCATTTATTGATTACTAGTGTTTTAGTCAGTTTAAAAGAAATTTCAATGATTTTAAATTAAAACCCTTCTTCTACAACAACAAGATGATATAATACTGGTAGGATGTGAAAAAAATGGTTTACTTTAGTCTAGAGTTAATCCTGAAAAATATTCCAGGAGAAACCATCTGATAACCTTAATAGTTGCTTTATAAACTTTGACACAGTGATTATGGATAATGGAAACGAGTTATAGGTCAAAGAATGTCGTCATAACTGACCAGAGGCGTTATTAAGATTGTTTAAAAACACAAATTTTATCATTACCACATTCAGCTGAAATAAGTGTTATTGGAAATAGCATTATAAGCAACTAATAAATTTTTTTTCTGTGAATTTTAAAAATAGTGGCAGATAATACAAAATCTTTTAATTTTGTGCTTTTTTCAACAAATTTACATTTTGCAATAACGGCTTAGTAAATAGACATAGATATATCCCAGCCTATTTATATTTAAATAGACATTTGGAATACAAATATGTTAAAACGGAATTTACTTAAAAATATAAAAGATAGGTATAGGCAACCTATACACCATTTGAAAGAGCATTTGGTTTGTCATTATGTGGTGTAAAAAAATACATGGTGTTCCGTTTAAAATAAGAGAGATATTGCTATTTGACTTTCTAAAAAATTGAAATTATTTTTTGATCACCCTGTATAATCTATGATCTCGATATGACCTACGTATGATAGGCAGACTTTGCCTAATCTTGTAACAAATTTTAAAGTTTAAGGAGTTTATATTGTTAAAATAAAATTAATTTAATTGCACCCCTGCATTTTGAAAAAAATCAAATATCACAAAAACGAATAAAATTAGATACTTGGTACTATAAACAAACTTAAATTATTTTTTATGTAGAATCTAAAACCGTCATAAAATATAGGGTGTTCCATAAAAAAATATATAACTTTGATACGTCACACTTTTTTGAGACATCCTGTATAGAGTAAAATAATTTTGTACTGTGGCCTTATCCGACCTGTATATGTTTCAGTATTTACTTTTTTTTAAAACCCCATGGTTATCCAGCTACAGACCGTGTCGAATATGGTGGGCCACCCTGTATATTTTTTTATTTAAGGGATCTTGAACATCGACTTAGAAACTTAATACTCGTGGGTATATCAGAAAAAAGGTATTAAATTGGTTTAAAAATTTAGCAACATTGTATGCCCTGTTCTTCATCGAAAATAATCAGTTAAAAGAAATTAACCGACTTTAAAACAATAATAAAACTCAAAAGTATAAAAAAAAATAAAAAGAAAGTGGGGTATAACCATAATATGGTATTAAAGTATAAAAGGCTTTTGTTTATTTAGTTTTTAACATTAAGTAGTTTAGCACATTATATGTTATTACCCGACTTCTTTTTTTTTTAGTGAGTTTTGTATTGTTTTAAAGTCGGTTTAATTTTTTAACTGTTTATTTTTCACTTTTTAGCTTATTATTATTACTATTAAATCGGTAAACATCACTGATCTCGATGGATTGCCAATGTTATAACATGAGAGAACAAAAGTTACATTTCATGAGCGAAAAAACCGGTTTGTGCGCAAGCCAGTTGAGGGTAAACGCACCCGGCTCCAAACAAACTATCCGCATTATGGGAAATAATTTGTTGCCGGCGTCCTGGTTTTCTGTTCGAAGTACGGTAGCTAATGAGCGTTACGGTCAGACCGCAGACGAAGGTTACGGGGTGCCGGTGTTTGTATTTTGCCACGGCTTTTAAGTGCGCATGTTCGTCCACCCACTGCGCGAGGACGAAAAATCCGAAAAATGCTTCTTGCCACTGCGGATCTAAATGTAGGTTATCTATAGTAAACATGCACTACAGTAAAAGCACAAGCACAAGTAATTTGATAGGTTTAAAGCGAGTTAAAAATAAGATTTAACTAACCATGACCCACCAATGTGACAGATTTGCATGACCGTCTGTAGCGCTTTCAACCAATCAAATTACACGTTCTGCATTAAATTCTAAACATAATTTATGTATAATATTCCATACCTAAGTCGAACCGTTTTTGACTTATGTTAAATTTTATGTCAAAAATGACATTTGCATGCCATTACATATCCATGAATTTCCTCTAAACAAAAGCCTTTATTATGATTTGGAGTAGGGCTCCTTGTAAAAAAGAATTGCTTTAGTTGACTTTATTGATATTTTTACAATAAATAAAAACAGAGTGGTCAAAAATAATCGGTAAAAATTATAACCACAAAAACCCTAAAAGTTTTTGTTAAATGAAAACCCCTGTTTTCTATTACCTTATCCTATTATGCATTAAAAATAAGGGTAATTTTCTAGAAACCTGCGCAACTTTGATTTTGACAAAATTTTGGGTTTTTGGGCGCTGATCACGAATCTAAAAGAATTTTTTAGCGGAAACGTTCCGTTCTTGAGATATTTATCATCAGACTTGAAATTTAAACTAATCCTATTTTTACAATATTCCCCCTTCGTTTTGCACACAATTCTTGATTTAAAGCTAAAGTGGCACACAATATTTGATTTTTCCTTTTAAAACCCCATTTTTTACGTATTTTACATTATTTTTGCATTAAATTGCATAGTTATACTTTGAATTATTTCAATCTCAGTGTGCCATGAAGCCCTATGTGTATGTATGGTTGCCGCATTATCAAAGAAAAGCCACGCAATTTAATGCAAAAATAATGTAAAAAACGTAGAAAAACGGGGTTTAAAAGGTGAAAATCAAATATTTTGTGACACTTTAGCTTTAAATCAAGAATTCTGTGCAAAAAGAAGGGGGATATAGTGAAAATAAGCTTAGTTCTAATTTAAACTTTGATGATGAATATCTTGGGAACGAAACGTTTCCGCCAAAACAATCTTTCAGATTCGTGATCAGCGCCCCAAAAACCCCCGTATACCAAATTTCGTTAAAATCGGAGTTGCCGCGGGTTTCTAGAAAATTACCAAAATAAGGGTTTGTTTGTATAGGAATGTATATTCCAAAATTTATAGTTTTCGAAATATTAACAATTTAATATTTATATATTCTAACAATGCTTTTGGGTACGGATAGGTACGCTGTAGTTGGTTATGACGCCGCATTTCGTTGTCAAGGCCAACCAAAAGCCAAACTAAGCCATATTTAAAAGCATTGTTAGAATAGGTAAATATTAAATTGATCATATTTCGAGTACCATAAATGTTTGGGATAGATATCCTTATACAAACTTATCCTTATTTTTGATGCTTAATAGTATATAGTAAAAAGAGATAGTAGTTTCCATTTAAAAAATTGACTTGTAAGGTTTTTGTCGTTCTAATCTTTAACTATTATTTTTGACCACTCTATATTTATTAATTGTAAAAATATTAATACTGTCTACAAAAATATTACTTTCTCTACTTGGAACCCAACCCCAAATCATATTAAAGGCTTTTGTTTAGAAGAAATTAATGGTTATGCAATGGCTTGCATTTGCAAGCAGAAATTATAAAATAAAAACGGTTGGACTTCGGTATAGAACATTATACATAAATTATGTTTAAAAATTAAGGCAGAATCTAAAAATTAAATAATATATAGGGTGTTTTATTTAAAAGAAGGAAGTTGGCATTAACTTCCAGTATAACCGGAAGTGGTAGAGCTGTCAAAATATTTTAGTTATATATCCGCCACTGACTTTATAGTGTTACCAAATTTGTAAAATTGTCCAAAGCCCACTTTTGAGAAATCGATCGCAGCAGTTCCCGGTGGGACACCCTGTATATTTTTACTCACTGCTTATTAGCCCACCAGAAGCTAAGGCCGACAATCCCTTCCAATTTGAGCTTCAAACTGCTTATGTTGTTTTGTTTGCAATAAGACCCCATCTTGTATAAACCTTTTCTGTGTCCCACCCGAAAAACAGCGTTTTAAGGGTCGTATCTGTAATGTGTGGTAAAACACAAAAGAAGAAACCAACCAGCGTGAAAAGATTAGGGATAATTTGTGCAAAGCCGATTACTGTTTTAGTATTAAATCGTAAAGAGGGTTGGCTACAGAGTATCAACCCTCCCAATCTAACTGAGACACAATGAAAAGTATGCGATAATGCTAATTTGGCACCTTTCGAAACTATTCTTCTGTTTAAAAAATCATTTACTGGTCAAAATTTAGCAAAAACAAATAATACAAATCTTTATATGATGCGATACTGCATTTTTTTAATTCTAAATATTTTCTAATTGAGATACAGTCTCTGGCGTAGATAATATTTTCAAATGACTATATCTAAAAGTTGGGTCATGGGACCCACCCTAAATTTATACCAGATACTAGTGGCCTAAAGGGAAATACTTTAGTAAAGAAATTTTTATTTTGAAATTTGCGAAAATTTTTTTTTTTGGATAACCCTCCCCCAAGAAAAAATCCAAGTTTTAAAAGCAAATCCTCTGTGTGTATTTTTTTGGTAATTAGATTAAACTTTGTCGACAGATTCCCAATTTCGCTTAGATATCTACCTTTTTCCAATAATCTTAAAATTTTGCATAAAAATATTGTGTAAAATTTTCAACTGGCTATAGTTTTTTTAAAAATATGGATATTTTTTAATTTTTCTTTTTCACCAAGGTGAAAATAATATCTACGCCACTGTATACAATGTCCCAGGATAGGTGTTACAAGAGGACATATGGACCAAAATTTATTTATTTTTTCAATAGAATTTTGAGAAAACTGGTCGTATAGTTTAAAATCAAGATATAAATAAATTATAAAAAAATTGTTGAACGGTTTTATTACAATAAAAATGATGTAGGTTATGTAAAGCTAAAAATAATATGGTATGTCCTACCTACCAGATCGCACCAATCTTCTCATTGTTCTGGGGTATTGATTGGATAAATAATAAAATTATTTGGCACGTGAAATATCTATTATATTTTACTCTGGTTACGCTAGGCCCAACAATTTTATATTTGTCTGATCAATACCCCAGATTGATGAGAAGTTTGGTGTGACCTGGTAGCTACGACTTACCGAATTATTTTTAAGCTTTTAGTACATCATTTTTATTGTAATAAACCCTTTTACCATTTTTTTATATAATTCATTTTTAAGTTTTTAGTTGATACTTCTCATTCTATTGAGTTCATTTAAGGAAGGTGGTTAAATTTTTTCATTATTGAATTTGACCTAGATAAACAAACAGATAAAAAAATAAACTGGGCAACCTAATAAAACCGTTTAAAAATGTTACTTTAAGCAGCAATATACAGAGCAGGTTATAACTACGAATATGAAAAATGATCAAAGGTAAAGTTTTATAAGTTTTATTCTTTAGAGTAAATTTTTAATTAGCTCCACTACTAAATTTTCTTAATTATGGTTAGTTATATCAGTGTGGTTTTGTAACAAAGCTATATTATTACCTTCAATTTGACCGGTGCTATTTTTGACGCGCTGTTTTAGTCAGTGCTGTTATTTCAGAGAGCTGTTTTCTCTAGCGTTATAACATTTTGGTGCTATTTGCTTATGCACTATTTTGTCCTGGTACTATTTTATCTATGCTATTTAGTGACATGCTATTTTTTCTTTACGCAATTGTCGTTAGGACATATGTCGTTTTTTAAAACTATTCCCTTTATTAATAATATTAAAACGAAATTGTGGTTTTGCTATAGATCTGGCATTGCAAAAATAAAAACAACTTTTTTTTAAAACAATGTTCATTTAAAAGAATCAACTACCTACACAAATGCATCTAGTTTGTGTTAATTATTTTGGTATTGTAAGAGTCAAAAGTTTCGGGATCCATTGTTACAGTATAATTATTTCTGGAGATTCATCTTGTATCCCTAGGGTGACATATAAGATGTTGACATCCGTAAAACCAGATAGACACAGAATTGGTCTCACTCCGCCCTGGAAGTCGTTAGCGGCCCAAAAATGCCTCGTTTGCTTTACGCAATTATCGTTAGGACATATGTCGTTTTTAAAATTATTCCCTTTATTAATAGTATTAAAACAAAATTGTGGTTTTGTTATAGATCTGGCATTGCAAAAATAAAAACAACTTTTCTTTAAAAACAATGTTCATTTAAAAGAATCAACTACCTACACAAATGCATCTAGTTTGTGTTAATTATTTTGGTATTGTAAGAGTCAAAAGTTTCGGGTTCCATTGTTACAGTATAATTATTTCTGGAGATTCATCTTGTATCCCTAGGGTGACATATAAGATGTTGACATCCGTAAAACCAGATAGAAACAAAATTGGTCTCACTCCGCCCTGGAAGTCGTTAGCGGCCCAAAAACGCCTCGTTTGCCGTAAATGACACTCTGACTAGAAATCTACCTTATTATTATGGTCGGTATTTCTTAAATTAGTTGTTAGACTGGCTGGTTTGGGTCGTCTACAGGGTGTTACGCTAAACGTTTGTGAAGTAGTATGTTTTAGAACTGTATTATATACACTGAAATAGTTATTTTTGTACCAAGGGCGTAAAAGCACTTTTACGCCCGCGGCTGAATCAGCTGTGGGCGTGAAAGTGCTTTACGCCAGATGTGCAAACAATATTTTGTGTACGACTGAAATTAATATACAAGTATTTTCTGTAGTTAGGAGAAAGTTTCCCAGATTTTAACGTTTCAAATTGTAATCAGTATACTTTTAACACATGTTTAATTAAATAAATTGTATTACCAAAAATGAGGCATTATTTAATTTTATTATTGTTTTATACATTTATAAATACGGACGTGTTGATACATTTTTGCTCTAGAGCGTAAAAGTGATATTTTACGCCCTGATTTAAAAATGCGGGCGTTTTTGATACTTTTTGTCCAAGGGCGTAAACGTGCAATTTTACGCCCTCAAAGCCTATTTTTAATCCGATAGCAAATAAATTTGTGTCGATAGATCAAAATAAGAATTTTAAAATAATAGATAGACACGAAAATGTCAAATTGCCAAGTTGTTTTACTCCTATCTTTATACTAGTCACTACTACAACATTGCGATTGTATTGTCCTAACATTTCAAAATATCCCCTTCCAATTTAAAATTGTTCCAGAAATCTAAAAATAATAAAATATACAGGGTGATCCTTTTTAAGATTTCAAAATTGGAACCATTTTCTGTTAAACCCGAAAAGACTTGAAAGTGAAATACGTAAAATTCCCCTCTTCTCATACCATTTACCTATATAGTTAAGAAAATATTTATTTCATTCTGGAAGCGATGCCGCCAAGTACACAAAAATGATAAAGTAAACAAACCTTTTTGAAAACACATACCCTCTGACAAAGCCTGATTACATATTTTTTAGATAAATAACTAAAAATATTGCGAAAACACGTATCACGTACTTAAAAAACATCCACTTATTTTGTCTCTGGCGTACCATAAAACCTGTAACGCGTGGCGTAGTCGTCGGGTTGAATATTTTTGCTGCAATAAATCATTGTTAACAAAATGGTTTATTTGCTTTATCATTTTTTGTGTACTTGCCGGCATCGCTTTCAGAATGAAATAAATATGGGTCTAACTATACCAAGTCTTATTTTCATATGTCTAATACTCTATAAGTTATGGGTTGTCTAATAAATTCATTAACACCCGGTATGGGATAATAGAGACATTTTGCACCTCTTATTTTGCAATTCCGTTGTGGTTAACGTTATTCTGAGACTGCACAGTAACGCAAACATGATCCGTTATCGTTATTAACCATACCGGACTCCTTTAATTAAAGATGAATACCGAAGAGCTTATCGTTATCGTTATCGTTATTGTTAAGCTGCGTGGTTGCCGGATTGTAGAAATTTTAATATCAATTATTTAAGAAGGTTGAAATTTTAATGCCGTATTTATTAAAATATCATTGATACATAGGCTCTAATTAACGAAAAGCCCATAGCAGTAAGAAAAATAAAATAATGTAAAGAAATTAAAACATACTTGCACACACAAGGATGTTTTTAATCAGTAATTAATTTACATGTTACAATTTGGCACACATGCTTTTTATTGTACTTCCAAACCTAATCCTAATTTTTGTGTTTGGCTTTTTTGCTTATACTGTATTGTTTACATCTAGCTTTATAAAACGAAATCAAAAGAACTGTACTGTAAAGTACTTATTTTTCGTTAACTTTAAAATCGGTGAACCACAGGCAAAAATAAGGTCATGTCGAAGGCGCAGATGCAAGATAAATTTCTTAAAAGCGGTTGCAAAATCTCTGTCCAAAACTGCTACCGTAATCGTTATGCTTAATAACGATAACCATAAGGAAGCTAAAAAAGTCTGTTATTCTAAGAGGTGCAAAATGTCTCTATTATTAAATTATTTTTATGTTATAATTGTGACAGTTGTGGTTATAGCTAATATGCTGTATTTAAAGGCATTCCTATTTGTTTCATATAGTTTTTAAATTTAATGGTATTTCATGGAATAAATTTAATATTTTTTTACGTAACACCCTGTAGACGAGACGATTTCATGGGTCAAAAATTCTAAGGTTCGTTTCTAAGAAAATTGGACTGGATGAAGTCATAAAGCGGTGTGTTTATGAACACCTTTAGTTTTGTTTTATGGTGGCAGCATGTGTTGTAACTTTGACCAATTTTAATAAATACCTAAACCACAACTATAAAATAAATATTTAATTGTTTATTTATTCAGTTAATTCCATTTTGATTTTGGTTTAATTGGTGGATAAAAATATTAAACTGAGTCAGCGGTAGTTAGGATTAAATTGATTTTATTGATCCTGGAAAATTGTAGGTTGATATTTTAAATTTAATTACGCCTGCATCATCAATATTCATTTTTTTTTATCAAAATATTTTATGTTATTTAAATATTGCTCATACTTAACACAGAACTTAGAAAGACAATTTTCTGTTATAAATATTTCTACTAACCAGAACTAACCAGAACATAACAGTACAAAAAGCTGTTAATAGGAAAATCTTAAATGAGGAAAAAATATTTTAGTAAATCTTAACAGTTTCAATCGATGGAACTTGATGGACTGTAAAGTGCCTACACCAAACATTGTTTTTTTTTTGGTAGCAGAGCTAAAGCTACAACCAAATATTGTGATTTTTTGGCAGCAAAGCTACACCTACGCCACATATTGTGTTTTTTTGGCAGCTGAGCCAAAGCTACATCAAATAAAGTTGTTTTTTGGGCAGCAGAGCTAAAGCTACACCAAATTTTTTTTTTTTTGGCAGCAGACTCAAAGCCGTAACTCATATTTTTATTTTTTTGGCAGGAGAGCGAAAGCTACACCACATATTGTTGTTTTTGGGCAGCAGAGCCAAAACTACACCAAATATTTTGTTTTTTTGGGCAGCAGAGCCAAAAACCACACCAAATATTGTTGTTATTTTTGGCAGCAGAGCCAAAGCTACACCAAATATTGTGATTTTTTGGCAGCAAAGCCACAGCTACGCCAAATATTGTGTTTTTTGAGAGCAGAGCTAAAGCTACACCAATTAAAGTTGTTTTTGGGCAGCAGAGCTAAAGCTACACCAAATATTGTGATTTTTTTGGTAGAAAAGCCAAAGCTACGCCACATAATGTATTTTTTTGGTAGCAGAGCCAGAGCTACACCAAATAAAGTTGTTTTTTGGGCAGCAGAGCTAAAGCTACACCAAATAATTTTATTTTTTGGCAGCAGACTTAAAGCTGCAACTCATATTGTTATTTTTTGGCAGGAAAGCAAAAGCTACACCAAATATGTTTGTTTTTTTGGCAGCAGAGCCAAAGCTGCACCAAATATTGTGATTTTTTGGCAGCAAAGCCACAGCTACGCCACATATTGTGTTTTTTAGCAGCAGAGCCAGAGCTACATCAAATAAAGTTGTTTTTTGGGCAGCAGCTACACCAAATATTTTTATTTTTTGGCAGCAGACTTAAAGCTGCAACTCATATTGTTATTTTTTTGGCAGGAGAGCGAAAGCTGCACCACATATTGTTGTTTTTTGGGTAGCAGAGCCAAAATCACAGCAAATATTGTTGTTTTTTTGGCAGCAAAGTCAAAGTTATACCAAATATTATTTAAAACATTTTAAAATCCTTTTATTTTTATCAAAAAAACACGTTTAATAATAAACAAAAGTTTTAATAAGATAACATTTTATCAGATCCATTTTCATTTTGCTTAAATTTTCATATCATTTAAAATTTATGCATTTGTCCTGCTTCTAGTCCACTTTTTTAAATCTATCGTTTAATTCTTACTTTACAAATATTACGAATGAGGGTCTTTATACAGAAAGCGCTATGCTAGAATTTTGAATGTACAAAGTTGCAGGTAATACTGATTTTACAAATTTTTTTAGTTATTACATTTCCATTTACACATTTAAAGGATCTGTATACTGCTTATTTAGTTTAAGTTTAAACTCGCATTTTCTTTATAAATTAATAATTAGATCCTTTAGTTTAACCAGTTTCTCTGTCTCACGGTAATTTAACCATCAAGAAAAGAAGAAGCTAGAAAGTCGTTTGCTGGATATGCGCTTTTAAACAATCCTTAACAGGTTCAGCTCCATAGTTCAGAATAATTCAATAAATGATCCGCGAACAAAGCTATCGTAATTTTAAGTTAATAAATCCACTGATTTCGAACAAACGCAAAAACAATAGTGCCTTTTGACTGAAGTTGTTTAAGGGCGTGTCGCGTGCCGCCCCATTGAGCCAGCTCTTCTGTTTACCCTTTACTTCCCCTTTATTATTTAAACTATGATGACGTATTTGCTTACTATCGATTCAACGACTTTTAATTTCTGTATTGGCATTTGTATTATTTGTTTTTAATACTTTCTCGAATCGCTGCCCTTGAACAAAACTCAGACTGTTAATTTGATCGGGCGTTTAGTGAGTTGTATTTTTGTTTTTCGGGGCGCGGAATGTAATTTGTTTTGACTTCGCTGGCTTTGAATAATAACGAGTCTCTGGTTGACCGTTGTATTAAAAAATATTGCAAAGGGTTATTTGAAATGCTATTACCGGTAATTTTAAAAATATATATAAACTCTTGGGAATAATTAAAAATAATATGAGACAATGAAAAGTAACCACAGAATACAGATATAATATAATATCTACTGGTTTGCAAAAAAAACTTTTTATTCTCTTTCACTTTTGACTTTTTAACTGCTTTTGAATAAAGACTTACAGTTTTTTTTGGACGCTTCCATTTAATAAGTATTAAAAAAATTAACCTACTTCAAAAATATAAATTAAATTCACTAAAAATTTAAAAATAATTAAGAAAAAATTGAAAATGAAGTCGGGTAATAACATACCCATATAACATTTTTGCCGGCGTTGTACATTTAATTTACTGGCATTGCCAACGCCTCTTTAATGGCAAGGCATTGGCAAAAAGCAGTATCAAAAAGACGCGAAAGTGGGCAATTGGCCGTCATTAGGCCACGTGTTGCAGATAATGTGATGGCATCCGTCATTAATAAGTTATTAGAAAAAAATGCGTTTATAGGATAATGGCATTTATCATTAAATAAGTATTGCAAGTTTTATAAGTTGAATGTCCCAAAAGTTAAATAACATATTTAGAATTTTGTAATCGACAAAAATGAGAAAAAAGGCAGGAAAACTTTATCAATAAAAAAATTACATAATATAAATTTTTATACCGTAACAATAAACAAAAAAAAAATAATAAAATGTATGTAATAAAATTTAAAAAAGATAGTAAATCAAAAGAAAACACTTTAAAATAGTAAGTATTTAAGGGACACTTACACTCACTTTTCAGATCCAAAACATAGGGAAAAATATTTTAAAGGAGTTAAATGTCAAAAAAAACAAAACTATTAAATATATATAATTTTTTTATTAACACGTCTTTAAAACTTTTAATAAGGCAACTCCCTGATTTCATATAATTTTTTTAGGTAACTACAAATTTAAAAGGTTTTAAACAAAATGTTTACAGCTCCTAACAGTCTACTTGAATAACCCGCCTTCTTGACTAGCCATCACCAATTAATTATACAACACACACTAATTAGGTAATGAATACACTTAATTATGTCTCCTAAAAATTCTTTTCTTTAAAAAAGAAACTAAAAAGCTAGAAAACCACGTAGAAAACAATGTGCACAAAGCGGCCACACAAAAGCATAGGTTGCCTCATCTGTCAAATTGTCAAATCTTGTATTTCGGCTAAGCGGGAAATTTGAATTTATTACCTTCGGTCGAAATCGTCGAAATTAACCTAGCTAATTTTACCATCATTTTATTTTTATTCTCTCAAAATACATAATAAGCATTTTGTTTGACTTAATTTTTATTTGTATGATTTGTATCAATAAAATGTTAGGAAAAGGTCATTTCCTTTAAATTATGTAAAAAACAAAATAATGTTGTTTAGCCGCCATTATAAATAAAACAGATCAAAAAAATTGCTCGAATGTTAGTTAAATACCAATGTTAATAATGTGGTTTAAAAAGTATAAATATGCGTTGAAGGTTTGCCTTCAAAATCCAATATTTATTTGCCTGCAACAAAAAGGCATGCTTTATTTAATCAGGATTGGTATGCCGTCATTTTTGTATGCTTGCCGGCAATTCGCCTGCATGTAAAATTTATTGGCAATTGAGTGTTTATTTAGGGTTAACTTTTATTGCGTATTAGATGTTGGCATAATATTGCCACCAATTGCCAATGCTTTACCATCAATGCCAATATGAAAAATGTATATTGCCGGCAAATAGTGTTTGCTGGGATGAAATTTCAAAATGGCACTGGGCGCCATCTTGAAAATTAACTGGAAAGGGGGTCTTGTGGCACATCATTTTAAAGTTCTTGACTAGTAGGTATAGGTGGGTCTACATTTATTTCATTCTGAAAGCAATACCGCTAAGTACACAAAAAATAATAAAGTAAACAAACCTTTTCGAAGGCACATAACCTCTGACAGAGCCTGATTACATATTTTTTAGATAAATAAAAAAAACATTGCTAAAACACGTATCTTGTACTTAAAAAGTATCCTTCTATTTCGCCTCTGGCCTGCTATAAAACCACTGGAACGTAGCGTGGAACTATAAATTCGTCGAGTTAAATATTTTTGCCGCAATAAATCGTTGTATAGAAAAGGGTTTATTAACTTTATCATTTTTGTGTACTTTGTGGTACTGCTTTTAGAATGTATTAAATGTGGACCCATCTTAACTATATAATTTTAAAATATGAAGTCAATGCCCCTATATACTCCAAATTAATATAACAATAACACAATGTAACCAATAGTGATAGTTTTTCCACTTTAAAACGTCATTACAGTTAGTTGCTTGTTTAATAAATGGGTTAATTTATAATGTTTAGTCCTATTTAGAAAAGATACATTTTAAAGAATTTAAAGTTCTATGCAATCGAATTATTACTTCTAGGCGCACGACGCTTAGCTAAATTGACTCAATTACCTAAAATTTCATTTTTTTACATATTTGTTTGAAAATAAAGCTAATTTTGCAACTAACAAAACCAAGCATAAACCCAATATCTATAAATATCGATAATCAAAATAAAGGCATCTCAAAGCTGTCAACAAGGACCTGTGATTAAAATGTTGGCCAGCTGTTTAGGATTATATCGGGCATAATCGAGAACATGGCCAGTCAACTGCAGAACATGGGATTTTCGGATTAATGGGACCATATAGATATTATACCACAATGGTGAGGGTTGATACCCACCGTTTTTTTTATTTACGGGGACGTTACAGTGGTATTCAAGCCGATAAGACCACAAATTGTATAATAAAATAATTACAATATATTTTATTTAATATTCTTTTTCGTAGTACAGGGGTGGTTTCTGTGTCTGGTTTAAAAAACGATTAATTTTTTTAAATAAAATCTAAATAGGAGACCACCGTGATATGCTTAAATGTTTGGAATACCTAAATTTAAACCCCAAACTTTAATTAAACTCAAGATTTTTTGCTAAAAACTGAAGTTTACTTGTTAAATTCACTTTTTTACCATTTCCACGCTTTTTCACACTTTGAATTAGTGTTTTCTTTAAATGCCTACTACACTCTATCTCGGCACTTGGGTTTTTTGGGTCACTGAATTTAAATATGGCATAGGCGAACACCCTGTGGAGACCTGAGTAGCTTTCCAGTGACGCATATAGAGCACTCTGGAGTAGCTCAGGAGCATTTCATTCTATTTTATGGCGTTCCATTGACGGAAAGAGTTATACATTTCAACTACTCCGTTTTTCTTTCCCCTCATGCACCAACCCTTTTTTTGGTTTTCGTGCTCCGAGCGTATTTTTTATGGTTGAGGATGGATTTTTAAAATTATTTGTTTGAAATGGAATTAGATATGATAAAGAGATTATTATTATAAAGCCAAGAAAGGTTAAAAAAATAAATTTTTAAAAATTTCTTTAAGGTATCTCTCTTCCTTGTCTAGGGATTCGTTCCAGTGACTAACTTTTTATAGCAGATCTAGAGCTTTAAGCCCTGGAGCGTGACGCACAAAAATTTACGTCACTGGAAAGCTATTTTGGTGCGCCCTAACATGAACGCGACATAAAATACGGTTTCAGCGCTCCACAAAATCCCCCACAATGATTTTTGGGTTGGTTTGGTCACTCTTGTGAAAATTTCTCGCAGATCAAGTCCACGTCTAGGTTAGGGCTCACCAGGTGTTCGTGAGATGCTTGTTAATGCCATATTTGAATTCAGGCATCCACAAAACCCCCATGCGCCTAGTTTCTTTTCTTCCCCGCATAAATAAAATATTAGAAATGAGTAAGAGTATAGTTTATTCACATATGTCCAACTTTCCCTTCCAACAGCACATCATACAGGGCGATAAAAAAAATTAAAATCTTTTAATTACCCTATAGGATGTACGTGTACTCTAAAGTTAAAGCTTTACCTTTGTTAACATTTTTTTTAATTGTCTTAATAACTTAATTATTAAAAGAGATATAGACATTTAAATTAATGCATTTTTGTATTAGAGCTTATGGAAAAAATCAGGCATATGCGATAATTTTTGTAGGAAGTGTACTAAAAATATGTATTCTTGCTTTTGCACACTTACTAAAAATACGAAAGGCCTTAAACGATTCTATTTACACAAAAGTGTGGATAGATTACTTGGACGTCACACGGCTATTTCAAAATTTTCTTTAGTCTTCGGCGATAAATCAGACGACAATGGTTGTCAAGCAGCTTATTCTTTGGCCAAAATGAATCCTTTCTACGAAACACCGAAAAGCAACCCAGCAAGATACGTATTCTTTAGGTTATAAAGAATTTTACACAAAAATGAATAATTAGGGGACAGAGAGAGTGGTTTTTGTAGAAAACAACTCTTTTAAAGATAATAATCACGTTATTCGATTTACATTTTTCGACTTTATTTAGACGCGTCAAAGATTTAATTTTGGAAATAATGTAATGTTACAATAATTTTGGTTTTTGTATTGGCATATTCTCGATTTCTATACAATACTTTAGGTAATAAATTTTACATAGACTGGGCCAAAAAACGGACTTTTTTCCGATTTTTTTTCCAAAATATTGTTTATAAAATAGTTGGTCATATAGCAATAACGTACTCACTAAAAGAAGAAGCTTTTTGGTTATTTTAAAAATCCTCTTGTAGAGGTACCTATTTTAAAGAACGAAAGGACTCGACAAATCTATTACCTCACTTTTGAAACACTTTGATAATAAAAGAAAATTGGGATTTCACGGATTATCGAATTTATTAAATGACTTGATTTTACTAAAACAACAACCACAAAAATAGTTAATATAATATTTCTATAATTTTTTGTAAATTTCTATAAATAAACTATAAAAATAAAGAGGTGTTTCCCTTTTATCAATAAATAGAGATTGACGATTTTTTCTCTGAGAACAAACATTTATATTACCCCATCCATTACAGCGGTGTTTTCCATAATTTCTTTTTCCCATCCCAGCCACAGATTTGTTTATGCTACATTAAAATAGTTTTAAATAAAAAAATGTTTTTATTCAAGCTACTTAGTTCTGCTACAGAAATATCCAGTAATGGGTTGCGGTTAATTTTACTAAATTTTAAATTAATTTAAATTTGTAATAGGACCTTTACGTAAATAAATAAAGAAGAAAAATAAAAAAAGCATAATTTCTCTTGCTGTGATTCAAAAGTAAATTAATTTATTGAGGGTGTTTCAATATTAAAATATTTTCCACATAAAAGTTACAAAACAAAACAACAAACCTACAGTTAAATTTTTCAAGGGGTAGTAATTCCATTATTTTTTTAAACAACCATAGCTTTAATATTTTTAAAAAGGAAAAAATTGAATTTTAGGATTTTCTGAAAAATATACGCCAATTAAGTAATGTTTTTTTCATAAATTATTCAAAAATTTTAAAAAATTTAAAACGTTACATTTTTGGAATAAAAATGTCTCATACCGAGTGTTACATTTAAAATAGGCGAGTGATTTGCACCCTTAATGTAGCTAATGTTAAATATTAGTTTCTGAACACCCTTCCTAATTTCTAATAAAAACTAAACTAAAAACTACAGCATCCTGTATGATTTTTCATAATTTTATATTTTTCTTTTAAACTACCCGCATATGCCCGTAAAAAAGTGTTTTTAAAAATAATACGGTTTTTGTACTGGAGACCGAGGCATTTGTGGTGCGCAGTTCTGTATAATGTCAGCTAATCGGGCTTAAAATAGTATTGGATGGTCTTCTTGTTGAGTACACGCCTGGAAAGAATGGGACCGCTTCGGTCCTGGTCTCGGGTATACGAGCTGACCCTGTTCAGCCCTATTGACCCCTATGAACTGGCCGGTCGCCTGAAACAAAATAAAGAAAAACCCCCAAAAACCCAAAATTCTAATTAAAGAACGACGTTTCGGTGGCAAGTCTGCCACCGTTGTCAAGTTAAAAATTAAGTTAAAAATAAAATAAAATATTAACTAATATTTAAATTAAAATGATTAAAATTTAGATTATTTTTGTATCTCAAACTGAAAATAGTTTGACATATACTATTTTCAGTTTGAGATACAAAAATAATCTAAATTTTAATCATTTTTAATTTAAATATTAGTTAATATTTTATTTTTATTTTTAACTTAATTTTTTATCTTGACAACGGTGGCAGACTTGCCACCGAAACGTCGTTTTTTAATTAGAATTTTTGGGTTTTTTGGGGGTTTTTCTTTATTTTGTTTCAGGCGACCGGCCAGTTCATAGGGGTCAATAGGGCTGAACAGGGTCAGCTCGTATACCCCGGGACCAGGACCGAAGCGGTCCCATTCTTTCCAGGCGTGTACTCAACAAGAAGACCATCCAATAAATGAATCCGCCTAACCAATATAGAGCATATCTCCAATTAAAATAGTATGATGTTACCCCCAGAACCCCTTAAAAAAATAGATAAATGGCGATTAAACAAAAACCTAATCATTTATTTAATATCTTTTCTGAAATACGGAATACGGTCTTAAGATTACCTCGCCTTGGCAATTAAGAAATCTCTGGTTTTGCCTCATTAATATATCAAACTTAATTCTAGGACCCATCTTACATAAGGTCTAATTTCTGATGCTAACAAATGGACCAACAGGTGAAAGAAGTCTAATTAAAATCAGACAGAATCTACACCATAAATTTGACCATGTTGGGAAAAAAGGTTTGGTACACTCTGCGTCAAATTAGGAATCTAGCACTGAACCTTAATACCCACTGATCATTGTAAATAAATAAATATTTAGGGAATACAATTTTTTGAGCACCCGAATATGGGTACCCATCCATACCCCATACCCATCCTTTAAATTAATGAGTGAAAATTGATAGAATAACAATATTTTTCTGGTATCGTATCGTTTTCAAATCTTAATTATTGTATCGTCAGATGCCAATATTGCGGATATAATTTGTTTGTCTCTTGAGTTTTAATATTTTAAATGGAATATTCTTAAGGGATATTTTTCTAATTCTTTTGTCTTACAGCTGCTAACAAGCTTGTCTAACAGCTGACGTCATTATGTGACTCGAAAAAATAAAAGCGCTTACGGCCAATGACAAATGACATAAAAAAAAGAATAATATAACCTAAAAAATGGCCACACAGTTTTAAAACAAAAATGGGCAATATCTTTAATGGCAGGCAAATTAATCCTTCACATGGTTTCCCACACATACTATTGTTATTGTTATTAGTAATCATTTAGTCAATTTTGTTTGACTTTTAACCTCAAATTCGGCTATATTTCCCCCTCCTTGTTTTTTCACCCTGTTAGACAGTAGTTAGACATCTCCCGACGCCGCTAACAACCGCTGTGAGCTGCTGTAAGACTGACGTCATTGATTTGTCAAAAAAATGATAGTGGTAACAGCTGCTGTAAGCAGCTAATAAAGAAAATATACCTCTTATATTTTTAGGATGTGAATCCTGCAAGTTCTATTGATCACGAATCTTAAGGCGGTGCTTCTACATAATAAAATAATGATACCGCGTCCTTCCTTAAATTTCATTTTTTTTAAAATCAAAATTTGGACAAGCCATCATATCAACGGAAATAATAGCAGAGACCTAACACTTGGCAGTTTTAATCAGGGTCGAAAGATTTTCAAAATAAGTTATCACTCGACCCATCTATTTATTCAATATTTTGGAGGTGATTCTCACTTCTGCTAGCGGGTTGCAGTTCAGGAGGTAAAAGTGGAAAAAAATGTTACCCTCTAAAATTAAAAATTGCCGTGTCCGAGCGTTTTCTCTTAAATGAGGTGAAGTGCCCACAATTAGTTCTTGTTTGTTATTAAATGGCCACCCTGTAAGTATATGAAGCATAGACTAAGGGTGTATCGTCCGATTGGACGGATCGCATTCAACCTTATACTGTGCTCTTCATCCTAGAATTTATGGGATGCCGATAATCCAGTTCTAAATTCTTTTAAATTTGAAAAAATATATATACAATGACAAACTGAGCAAACAAATGAAAATAAACTTCTAACCTTAATTCTGTGGTATTTTTCTAATTATATTTAATTTCAGAAAATAAAACAAAATAATTACGCAAACCTCCAAAGAATCACTAACACAATATTATTACAAATTTTTAAACTTATTTTGTTTCCCACTTTTTCATTTCCACACTTATCAGCTGTTTTACTGCTGACTGTCATTTTTGAAACCTGTTTCAAAACCGTGAATATCGTACAAATATAACCGGACTGAACTCAATTCAAATCGCTTGAAAAACAGGATTGACTTATGGCGTTCAATCTAATCCCTTACTTAATCTGAAACGTGTATATCGCCATTTTTTGTCGGATTAAGTTTAATCCGATCGGTTGAATCGGATCCAGTTTAACGATGTAGTTCACCAATATTTTAGTAATAATTTACATTGATTGTGTGCAGGTAGAGGCTCTTAACCAGTACTAAAAATATGTTTTTGTCATAATTTTGAAGCTTTGATACCTATTCCATTTTTAGTAAGTTTTCTAAAAGACCGATCCAAGGCCCTAAAAAGGCAAAATCTAACTGTTTACCATGCAAGTCATCCTTAAGAATAAAGTCACAATTTTATTTTTTCCATTTTATTACAACAACAACAACAAAACCACTAAATACTGTGCGATAGTTTAGATATGTTTAATTGCGATTTTCTCAACAACTAACGAAAATAGGTATGTAGGATTTACGCAGGTGTTATATCAGAAATTGTTTATAGCTCTCAAATTTTAAAATATATACAGTGTGTTCAGTTTAAAACATCAAAGTTTCCATTACTGAACCTGTCATATCAAGTGGCCATTCTTGATACTTTTCTTTCATGCAATTTTATTTAAAATTTATACCGTTTGAACTGTTTTGCTGCAAGTCTTGTCGTTTGACAATAAGGTTTACCAACTTACCTGAAATTTAAAAAACAACTAATTTGTTTACTAAGTTAGTTAAAAAATACATAAAAGAATATTTTCAATGATATTATAACACTCGACGCATATTTATGTTAAATTAATTA
>JACEGR010005141.1:0-77128 GCA_014170235.1 Listronotus bonariensis
AAGGTCATCAATATGATTTTAATTTTTTTAAGGCACCCAAGCATCAAGCTGACGTCTTATTGACGACTCTTTTTGTCATTTTTGGTCAGCAAAAACGTCATAAGATGACGACAAAATGACGTTAAAATGACCTCCCTAAATTACAGACAAAAGACATCCCGTTAATGACGTCTTTAAGAAGACGAAAAATTGACGCATATACTTTTTTTTCTCAAAAGCTAAAATGATACGATTTTTTTATTTGAAAATTGAAATAGGAAAAAACTCCTTACTGCTTGCAATTTCTTTTCACTGCAAGGTCGCATCTCTCGGGACACTGTCCAACCTGGAGATGCAGATTTTTACACTAGCCGAAAGTATTTCTTTCAAAGCTAATTGAGATCACCAACCGCAGACCGGTCTCGAACTATTTTGGTCTCATCGGTACGGTGTAGGCGATAATAACAAGCTCCAAAATTCCTATATGAAGCGGAGATGTTAAAAACCGTAGTAGTTTATTGTCCATTACGCCATCTATCAGTGGAGTTTTTTCCTATTTCAATTTTGTAAAATTCTTAGTCTTATTTTTCTGTCATATGATATTTTGGTTGGATTTTGAGAAGAATTATATAATGTCACCAAATTTTTCTGGCTGGCTTTCTAAACATGACCTCATTAGATTTTTATGAGCTAGTATGACGAAAAAATGACGTCGAAAAGACGTCGCTTCAACGACGTCAAAGACACGTCAGTAAAATGAGGTTAAAATGACGTCATAATTTTGGTCTGATGCTTATGACCAAAAATAACTAAAAAATGACGTCATAATGACGTTAGCTTGCTGCTTGGGCAATTAAGAAACATCCTATATATTTTTAATGTATTTATCGTTGCAAAGTCCTTAAATTTTCGTACAAATTTAGCATCTACAAAACAGTTTTACATTTCGCCCACGGCTAGGGGCTACGCTGGCTACGCCAATGTCCAGCCTGATATTAAAAATAATAAATAATATGTTTCACCTTATAAAGGCTACTGACATGCATTAAAATCAAAGACCTAATATTTTATATGACCTTATTTTTACACTGGCAACATCACATCTTGCGATTTTTTAATGATATAGTATATAGATTTTTTTATAAAACTGAAAAAAATATACAAAAGTGTAATAGGCGAATCTTCCTATTAAAATTAAGATCTTATTATTGCCGAGCAAGAGGGACGAACGCGTTACTTTTTATCGAACAAGTTGACCACAATGTTTTACATGCAATTTTTAAACATTGTACCAATAATGGTAAAGGGTTACAGTCATGAAACCATAAGGCTCAAACACGTTCGAGTATCGGACAAGGCGGGTTTAGAGACTGTAACCCTTACCATTTTTGGCAAAATGTTTAAACATTGCTTGTAAAACATTGTGGTGCTGGCGATTGCCTAGCAGCAAAGCCATCCCGACCCAAGCAACATTGTGGGAAACTTGTCCGACAAAAAAGTGACGCGTTCGCCCAGTCCGACACCCTAAACATTTGACATTGACAGGCTGGGGGAAAGCGCCGCTTTCATATATGGCGGTAGGAATATTCGTGGTGGACTCGTGAAAAAACCTTTAAAAAGGTTTTAAAAGTGTTCTTATGAAGTCCATTTACCCGCACCATTGTTAAATAACTTAATAAAGTTTTTTAATTGTTGATTGTTACAGTCTATAAAATCACTTTAACCCCTTATTTGTTTTACTATTTAAAATATTATTAATAAAAATAAATTAATTACTTATAATACTAAAAGAGCCTAGTGAACCCTTGAAGTAACGTTAAACCTGTAAGGCTGGAAATTTGTATAGTGATGAGTTATAGCATTCTAAGTACGACAATCATCACCTGGCAAGCATCAGCCCTGCACATCATTACCCTGTATATTTTTAAAAGTTTTAAAAATACTAAACAAAAAAACTTGAAGCTGTGCGCTTGAAATTTTCTAGGATTTAGTTCTTCATAGTAAGGTTTGAAATAAAATTGACAGGCGTTTTTGATAAGCACAAGTACTTGCCAGGCAAGCTTAAAGGTGTGGCTGATTTGAATGACCATATTTCCAAAACTAATAAAGTTAGATGTAAGTACCTAATATGGTATTTTCTTAAATTTCTTTTAAAGATCTTTTTAATGGCAATTAAATATACAAAGTGCTTCATTAAAAAAAAATAGTACCTTTTGTCCTACCCTGTATATTATTATCAGTATTACGACTGGAAAGATGTTTAAAAGAGCTTTTAGAAAATACTTCATTATGCCATAGAGTAAGGAAATTATAAGAGTTATCATGGAATAGCCGATTTAAGGACAGGTCATGCGAAAACTCCCAATATAATTTTATTCGTTTCTCGTTGAAATACCGCCAGTTAGTCATTTCAGTAAGCTTACGTGTCTCCCCACCGCTGATGTTACACTAGGCGAGGCTTCGACCGACGCATTTAAAGTGTAAACTGGAAAAATGGCAAGCCTGCCGCCATGCAGCGCTGAGCCTGCTGCAAAAGTGGTACGAAAATTTTAGCATGCCATGGTTTCTCTTATCCGTAGGTATGTTACTTTATGATTATGTACATCTAACTTTATAGGTTTCGGAAATATGGCCATCCAAATTAGGTATTTAGGTGATATTTAAAGTACCGCCATTTTGTAGTAGGTGAAGGTATTGACTTTATATTATAAACCCTCCTTTCTATTTATTTATTTTTTCTATAATGGTGCCCATCCGCTATCTTGATTGGTTGCAACTATTATTTTTACGTTAAAAAGTAGTTTATATCCTCCTATTAGTCATATCCAAATTATATTAAAAAAAAATTAAGGGTACAAAAGTTAGCAAGGGGGCTATTTACGTCCACACACTGTATAATGCCTAATGGTAATTTTATATTTTTAGACCCTAAATTAATGTTTTTAATTTTAAAATAAATTTCGCATTGTATATCATGATATAAACTTTATAGCCAAAGAATAAAGTTAGCTCTAAGTTCATAGGTTGTTTACATTTAACAGCAACATCTAGGTTTTAATTTTTTATTTTATATTTTGCCAAACCCAGCACCCCTATTCACCCCTAGGTTTTCCAAGTTTGTTCACTTATTAATTAAAAACTGAATATTTTGGATCAGCGCCACAGTGTCCAAAATTAGTTTGTATCTATAATTTTTAGAAAAACATTTATTTTAAAACAAAGTACTAGAAAACCATGTATTAGAGAATTCAATCCCGCACCAAAACTTCAATCCCGCAAACCTGCGGAATAAAAATCATCGATCCTCCGTATCCGCAAGAATGCGGAATTGTTAATCAATATACAGGGTGTTATTTAATAGTGTCCGATATTTCAGAGAGTGATTTTTCAAATATTTTTAAGGTAAAAGTTCTATGAACGTGGTCTAAGATGCTTCCTTTCAAGATACAGGGTGTCAAAGTTTTATTTCTTATTTATGTTTTTCTGCATAATTTCCTAAATAATGCCGATTTCCGAACGAAATTGGTACCTGGGGTTTTTTGACATGAGAAATTTGAATTTGCCGTTAACTTAACTTTAGAGAGGCGCTAGCCACATGTATATCTCACTTCAAGGCTCATGACTTTTGTACAACCCTGTATTTACATTTTTGTTAAAGAAATGGATTCCTTAGTCATTTTTACGTAAAAGGTACTCTTATTAGATGACGCTAGGAGCAACCGTTTTCGAAATATTTTAGTTTAAAATAATCGATGCATACGCTTAGTAATAAATATGCTAAGTAAAGACCGCTACTTGATAAAACCGTCATTTTCGGCGGTCTTTACTTAGCATATTTATTACTAAGCGTATGCATCGATTATTTTAAACTAAAATATTTCGAAAACGGTTGCTCCTAGCGTCATCTAATAAGAGTACCTTTTACGTAAAAATGACTAAGGAATCCATTTCTTTAACAAAAATGTAAATACAGGGTTGTACAAAAAGTCATGAGCCTTTGAAAGTGAGAATATACATGTGGCTAGCGCCCTCTACAAGTAAGAGCTAAATTAAGAACAAATTCAAATTTCTCATGTCAAAAAACCCCAGGTACCAATTTTCGTTCGGAAATCGGCATTATTTAGGAAATTATGCAGAAAAAACATAAATAAAAATAAAACTTTGACACCCTGTATCTTGAAAGCGAAGCATCTTAGACCACACGTTCATAGGAACTTTTACCTTAAAAATACTTGAAAAATCACTCTCTGAAATATCGGACACTTATTAAATAACACCCTGTATATAACTTTTTGTAATAAACCTATTAAACATGCTAATTGCTAAGAAAAGGTCATAAACAAACTATGGTAGTTGCAAAAATTTTTTTATTTAATATACAAAAGTACAAAATACATTAGTTGGTGGTTTACTTAAACTTAGTTTAGTTGTGGTAAACTTAGTTTAAAAGTCAACTGTCAACTCTACCTAGTCGCATTGATTTTAAAAGTATTTTCGGAGAAAAGGTAACATATCCAAGGTATCATCTTTTAAGTTTGATCTTAGTTTATTGCAAATATATCCTGCAGCTGAAAACGCACGCTCAGCCTCGACACTTGTCGGCGGAATAGACTTTACACAGTTGTAAATTAATATTGAATCCCGCAGTTTGCGTTGGCGTCTACCGTTGCCGTTAAGGTTCGAAATTCAACTTAGGAAAATACATTACAGTAATTTGCATCATCATATGTATGGTACTTTACATATTATTGAAATGTGATAGATGTCACAACCGGTACCCGTCGTAAAGTAATAAAGAATACCTGTCATATTATCACTGATGCAAATTACTATACATCTATTTATAAATGCCGTCCGCCATTTACTTAACCAAAACTTTAACGGCAACGCCAGACGCCAACGCAAACGGCAAGTTTATAAATCCAGCTTTGCTATATTAAAAGAAATTGAATTCTTGGCGGCCCTTAATATTCTATTATTTTCATTATTCTTTGAAATTTTAAGTCATTATTGCACCAAATTTTAATTCTTGTATAAATTTTTTGCGCCGCAAAATCCCGACGGCCTGTTTTTTCTGCAATTTACGCATTTTCATTTCGTAAAGTTCCGCGAATGTCTTTTCGAAATTAAATTTATATTTGAAACGCAGCTTTGGGTTCTCTAAAATTCATTAATTTTGCCGAGTAATTGTCCCTTGTCGTTAGTTATTGCCTGCTTAAATGTTTGAAGCATTGCAAAGAGCACTAGTGAACTTTGAAGATTTTTAATTTTTTGTCTTGTTTTCACATGTACGCTTTGCAATACTTCAACAGTATTACTATACCTCGAGATAAGATAAATTAACGCTGTTGTCGATTTAGCTGCCATCACCTTTCTTCTTACTGCTAAGCACAAAAAACATTTTTTATAAGCATCGACTGCAAAACTTATTTTTTAACTACCTTATAAAATCCCTCATAAAATCTTATAAAATTTTTATAAGTTTTTATAAGGTCTATAAGATTTTATAAGGCATGTAAAATTTTTGATGATTTTTATAAGCTTTTATAATTTTACCTTATTTATCTAATACAGGTTAGTGCGGTTATACCGCTTCTTGATAGCTTTTTTCATTTCGGTGATATTTAAGATCAAAATGGGTCAAAATATGACTGGACACCCTGTATTATAAAATACAATAGCGGTCTTTTCACTTTCACCTATTGAAAATTATAAAATCTTATAAGTTTCCTCTATAAGATTTTATGAGGGTTTTTTGATAGGGCATGGCTTGGAAAACTTATTTTTTATCTACCAATATTCTTGTTTATTTAGTTTTCTCACAAAACTTTGGCAAATATAATTTTTTGCGCTTGGATCGATGATTCTTACAGAGTAGCTTAAAATGCAAAAATCGTCGACTCAAGCCCAAAAAAATCGCAAAAAAATATTTGCCAAAGTTTTTCCGGAAAACTAATATTATTTTCGTAACCTTCAATTAGTTGCTGACCAAAGTTTGGTGAGATCCTACAAAAGTTGAAAATTTCTCATACTTATATGCACGCCAAGTAATACCCAATAGATGTTAGTCCCACTTGGCGACGAAATTTCCACCTAAAGGAGACCGATTTCCCGCGAATTTTCCTTCATTTTGTAGCAAATTTTCTCACAAAAAACTAAAGTTAAAAATCTCAACCCGGTTTTTGTTTTATTTAAAACAAAAAATGGAAAAAACGTTAATTGTTGTCATTGATTTTTCAGGATTAGAATCTCACAAAACTTTGGGTCAGGGACTCATTGAAAAGTGTGGATTACGAAAATAATAATAGTTTTTCGGAAAAACTTTGGCAAATATAATTTTTTCGCGATTTTTTGCGCTTGGATCGATGATTCTTAAGTTACAGTTATTTTTTTACCTGTGCAGCACGTTTAGCTGAAGCTTTTTTCTCTGCCATCTTCATCTTAAGATAATAATTTAAAATGTGGATTCTGGCAGAATGCGGCATATCCATGAATCTCCGATCTGCCGCAGTTTTCGGCAATTTTTGCGGTGGTGTAGTGCCAAATGATGACTAAAAATTTTCTTATAAAACCGCTTCACGCCAGGCATATGAAAAATCTGTGGAAAAGATATAAACTTAGATTTAAGTAGGTATTATGTAAGTAGTATTAAGTAGGCATTATTAATAACAGAATCTGCAATGTGCAGAAGTCACGCGGAGGGCTAAAAATCATTTTTACCTTAGATTTTTCCCGACATTTTCTCACATTTTCTTTTTCTTTTGCGCGTAAAGCTATACGTCGAACGAAAGAAATTCCATAGAAGAACATAGGTTGCATCTAAAAAAAAAAAAAAGTCTTTTACTAACTGATAATTACCAATATATCAGTAAAAAAATTTAATGTAATATATCCCGCACGGAAAATCCCGCAATGTTGATCCCGCAGAAACTTAGAGGGATCCCGCATTTGCAGGATCCTGTGTTTGCAGGATTGGATTCCCTACCATGCATGAAACTGATACCTTCAAAATTTAAATTTTAAAAATAATTTTGTAACATACACGGATTTCTACTATTTTGTCTAAAATAAAAATATATTTTTAAAAATCATGGATACATACTGATTTTGGGCCCGTTTTTAAATATAAACGCAATAAAGGTAATTAATTTTTTTAGTTTTCGATTAGTTAATAAGTGAACAAACTTGAGGAACCGAGAGGTGAATATTGATGGTGGGCGAGATAAAATAATTAAAACTCAGATTTTGCTGTTGAAAATTTAAAAAAAACATATAATATATGTTTATGTATTTTTAAAAAGCTTTTATTATATAATACAATTTAATAAATGAGATATGTACAGGGTGTTCCATTAAAAAAATTATATGTTTGGTTTATATTTCGAAAAAAAATAAAATAAAAAAAATACTACACCACTCAATTCTACGTGGAAATATCTACCAATTTCAGTTTTAACTTTTGTTATAAGTTATAAGATAACTGAAATACGAGGGGTTCAAAAAATAACAAATTTCGCCCTGTATATTAAAAACTAAAAGGGCCAACAGTTCGCAAAACCCGCAAGCCTCTATCTCTAATAATAACCACTATACCCTGCAATCGAAACGAAATCCGGACACCCTGTACAAATAAAGACTTGAGTATTTATTTTATAACTTTAAAAAATAACATTATAAAGTTAAAAAACCAAACTTAAGTTTATTGTTATTTTAATACGTTTTCTCAACTACGATAACCTTTTTAAGGAAAAAAATTATTAATATATTTTAAATTTTTCTGCGCTTATGTAAAACATACATACAGTGGGTCAAAGTGAAACTCATACACTTAAGATTTTTAAATTTATTATTTACGATTTAAACAGAAATGTACCTAAACTAGAAATTATTTTTACATATACCACTGCAAATATTTTGTGAAAAAAATTTATGAAAAAATCGTTTTTGTTTTGGAAAATAGCGAACCTTTTAAAATGACACCAAACACTTTTTTACTTTGCTTAAAATACTAACATCAAATTGTTTAAATTACGTAGTTTTCTACATATCCTCTCTCTTACTTCAGCCTAACACAATTAAATTTTAAATTTGCCAATTTAATTTATTGACATTGGTCGTCAACGGGGCCTAATCAAAGTTACTAAAAGGAAGTTTAGCATTCATCATATTCACAATGGAAAATTTTACTCAAAAATTGTAATAATGTTAAAAAGAAACTTTGCTACTGTAAAAAGCCTTCTCAATTACTTTAAAAATGAAAACCCAATCCGAAATAAAGCAAGAAAAACTCCCCGGGATATTTTTAATAACTTTAACGAAAGATGAATTTCAAGATCAGTAGAAGAAAAACCTATTATATTATATCCAAATTTGCAAAACGGTAGAAAATTACCTTAATAAATCTATTTATCATAACTTTCAACCCGAACAATCCTATTACTTGTACAAAAAAATAGCAGCAAAGTAGCTGAAAATCCATGGGTTAAAAGAGTGAATTTTTAATTTAAAAAAGGATTTTAAGTTCTAGTATGGGGTTATTTTTTGATAATAAAAGTAAACTTAACATTTTTGGTTTAAATGGACTACACTTGGTGTGACAAGACCCAAGAAATCATGAATTGGCAAAAAAAATGGGCTCTGCTGTTAAACATGAAATAAGATCCGTTATGGTATGGGGTACCATTTGTGCAGGAGGATCAGGCTATTTAAAATTTGTTAAAAGTAATTTTGGATTAAAACAGGTATTTGAATATTTTAAAACCAAATTTAAAACAAACGGCTGAGAAATTTGAAATAGAAAGATCATTTAAATTTTACTAAGATGATGATCCAAAAACATAAGGCAAAAAAATACAGCACTGATGGCTTTATAATTATCCTAGCACTCATTGGCCCATGTCCACAGAATTATGGTCTTAATTTAACTAAAAATTTATAAAGATAACTATAAATTTAAATTGCGAAATATAAAATTTCAAACAAAGATCAAATTTAAGCTGCGCTAACTGAAGAATAATCCAGGAACCGGAATATTGTGATACATTGGTGAAGTCGATGCCAAGTCGCTTTAAAAAATTCATAAAAAACAAAGATTTTGAACAAAATATTAAACCATTTGAAACTAGTTGCGCCTAAGAAGTGAATGACTTTTTTTTGGCAGTGTATGAGTTTCATTTTGAGGTTGAAATATGATTAATTTTGTTTTTTTATTTAAGTAAGCACATCGCGGTTTTTATGAATAAAGTATGTCCCCAGCAAACACTATTTGCCGGCAATATACATTTTTCATATTGGCATTGATGGTAAAGCATTGGCAATTGGTGGCAATATTATGCCAACATCTAATACGCATTAAAAAGTTAACCCTAAATAAACAATCAATTGCCAATAAATTTTACATGCAGGTGAATTGCCGGCAAGCATACAAAAATGGCGGCATACCAATCCTGATTAAATAAAACATGCCTTTTTGTTGCAGGCAAATAAATATTGGATTTTTGAAGGCAAACCTTCTACGCATATTCATACTTTTCAAACCATATTACTAACATTGGTATTTAACTAACATTCGAGAAATTTTTTGATCTGTTTTATTTATAATGGCGGCTAAACAACATTATTTTATGTTCTTTTACATAATTTAAAGGAAATGGCCTTTTCCTAATATTTTATTGATACAAATCATGCAATTTGTAGTTACCTAAAAAATTATATGAAATCAGGGAGTTGCCTTATTAAAAGTTTTAAAGACGTGTTAATAAAAAAAATTATATATATTTAATAGTTTTTTTTGTGACATTTAACTCCTCTAAAATATTTCTCCCTAAGTTTTGGATCTGAAAATTTAGTGTAAGTGTCCCTTAAATACTTACTATTTTAAAGTGTATTTCTTTTGATTTACTATCTTTTTTTTATTTTATTACATACTTTTTATTTATTTTTTGGTTTATTGTTACGGTATAAAACTTTATATTATGTAATTTTTTATTGATAAAGTTTTCCTGCCTTTTTTCTCATTTTTTTCGATTACAAAATTCTAAATATGTTATTTAACTTTTGGGACATTCAACTTATAAAACTTGCAGTACTTATTTAATGATAAATGCCATTATCCTAAACGCATTTTTTTGCCAATAACTTATTAATAATGGATGCCATCATCCTAAACGCATTTTTTGGCATAACTTATTAATGATGGATGCCATCATCCTAAACGCATTTTTTCATCATAAATTATTAATGACGGATGCCATCACATTATCTGCAACACGTGGCCTAATAACGGCCAATTACCCACTTTCGCGTCTTTTGATACCATTTTGCCAATGCCTTGCCATTAAAGAGTGTTGGCAATACCAGTAAATTAAATGTACAACGCCGGCAAAAAATGTTATATGGGTCACTTTAGTATAAAAATACATTTTAAGTACTTCATTTTTTGCCGTTTTGTGATGTGTCAGAAAAAAAAACAAAATAATTTAGGTGTATAATTTTCACTTTTACCCACTTTATCTGTTTGATATTAGGAACACATGAACACACAGAGACAGCTACAGTTTTTTTTCGCAAATTCTTCCCCCAGGTGGTTTATGGTAAAAATTACAACATAAACACGAAATAAGCTTACCTGCAGTTTACTCTGAATGTAGCTCCATAATAATTGAAAAAACTGAACAGAACTAAAAAGAAAATCAACACATTACCAAGAAAAAAGGTAGGATTCAGGCGTTTGGGTTTCCGAGGTTCGGTTTAGGATTTTGGGTTTAAATTTTGCATACTAATCTTGAAGAGCTTAAATATAACCTATATTACTTTTTGACCCGGTAGAATAATCCAAAGGGGTAGTTTTTACCCCCGGGGCTTTAAATAATTTTAAAGGGGCATTAAATAGATTCTAAAAACATGTTTGCAAAATTTGAAAGCCCCAAATATAGCTATTTTAAAACAAAAATTATTTAACCTGTATAATTTTAGGTTGTCTGCGAGGTGTTGCATGTCTGTCTAACCAGAACTACCCCCATACTTTTAGAGTTATTCAAGAATATATCGCACAAGTATCAATAAAGAACAAGGAAACACTTTGAAGTAAAACATACACAAAATTGTAATTTTTTATTTTGACCCTTATAGGGATTTACATAAATTTTAACCCTTAAAATGTTTATAAGAGGCTTGCAAGTTACTAATTTTTTTTGTCAGGGGTTTAAAAGTTTAAAAAAGACTTCTGTCATATAAAATACCCCGGGAACTAAAAAATAATAAAAAAACAACTTAGTAAAGCCACCCCCTCGAAACTACTTCTACCTCTTATGGAAAGTTATTAAAATTCAAACACAAATACGAGGAATAAGAAAATTATGTTAAAGAACACATTTGCAAAATTTGAAGCGTTCCTGTTTGACCGTTTTGCAAATATATATTTTTTTACCCCGCAAAAGTGCGAACAATAAGGCCTTGGGTTTCGCATTTTTTTAAAGATAAAAGTGTCAAATTTTTACAATATACTTTTAATGTGTATAGTACCTTGTACACAAAAACTAGCACAATTCGAATTTATTAAGTCACCCCCTTAAAATTACCTTCACCCTTTCGACTTAATATTACATTTTTAACACAAATGTGGTTTAGGAATATGGAAAAGCTTCCAGTCTGAACTGTTTTGTAAATAATTTTTTTACCCATAAAACGCGTTCAATCAGGCTTTTGTGTTTTCGATTTTTTTTTAAGATGGAAGTGTCAAATTTTGGCTATATACTTCTAATATACAGTGAGGATATTAAAATAGTTCCCCACACTTTATCTTTTGCCAAAATTTGATACTTCTATCTTTAAAAAGTGCGATAACCCAAAAGCCCGATTGAACGCATTCTGAGGGTTAAAAATTATATTTGCAAAACGGCATCACAGGGAGTTTTTAAAATTTTAATACAGGAACTCTGGAAGTATCTTCGAATTCCTAAACCACATATGTGTTAAAAATGTAATAATAATCCCAAAGGGGCAAGGTAATTTTAAGGGGGTGACTTAACAAATTCGAATTGTGCTAGTTTTTTGTGCATAAGGTACTATATACATCAGAAGTAAAAATTCCTAAAAAACAAAGATTTTGAAACAAAATATTAAACAATTTGAAGTGAAATAATTTTTTTGGCAGTGTATGAGTTTCATTTTGAGGTTGAAATATGATTAATTTTGTTTTTTTATTTAAGTAAGCACATAGCGCGGTTTTTTTGAATAAAGTTTGTCACTTTAGTATAAAAATACATTTTAGGTACTTCATTTTTTGCCGTTTTGTGATGTGTCAGAAAAAAAACAAAATAATTTAGGTGTATAATTTTCACTTTTACCCACTTTATCTGTTTGATATTAGGAACACATGAACACACAGAGACAGCTACAGTTTTTGTTTCGCAAATTCTTCCCCAGGTGGTTTATGGTAAAAATTACAACATAAACACGAAATAAGCTTACCTGCAGTTTACTCTGAATGTAGCTCCATAATAATTGAAAAAACTGAACAGAACTAAAAAGAAAATCAACACATTACCAAGGAAAAAAGGTAGGATTCAGGCGTTTGGGTTTTCGAGGTTCGGTTTAGGATTTTGTGTTTAAATTTTGCATACTAATCTTGAAGAGCTTAAATATAACCTATATTACTTTTTGACCCGGTAGAATAATCCAAAGGGGTAGTTTTACCCCCGGGGCTTTAAATAATTTTAAAGGGGCATTAAATAGATTCTAAAAACATGTTTGCAAAATTTGAAAGCCCCAAATATAGCTATTTTGCTATTTTAAAACAAAAATTATTTAACCTGTATAATTTTAGGTTGTCTGCGAGGTGTTGCATGTCTGTCTAACCAGAACTACCCCATACTTTTAGAGTTATTCAAAAAATATCGCACAGGTATCAATAAAGAACAAGGAAACACTTTGTTGAAGTAAAATACACAAAATTGTAATTATTTATTTTGACCCTTTCAGGATTTACATAAATTTTAACCCTTAAAATGTTTATAAGAGGCTTGCAAGTTACTAATTTTTTTTGTCAGGGTTTAAAAGTTTAAAAAAGACTTCTGTCACATAAAATACCCCGGGAACTAAAAATAATAAAAACAACTTAGTAAAGCCACCCCATCGAAACTACTTCTACCTCTTATGGAAAGTTATTAAAATTCAAACACAAATACGAGGAATAAGAAAATTATGTTAAAGAACACATTTGCAAAATTTGAAGCATTCCTGTTTGACCGTTTTGCAAATATATATATTTTTACCTCGTAAAGTGCGAACAATAAGGCCTTGGGTTTTCGCATTTTTTTTAAAGATAAAAGTGTCAAATTTTTTACAATATACTTTTAATGTGTATATACTTGTACACAAAAACTAGCACAATTCAGATTTATTAAGTCACCCCTTAAAATTACCTTCACCCTTTCGACTTAATATTACATTTTTAACACAAATGTGGTTTAGGAATATGGAAAAGCTTCCAGTCTGACCGTTTTGTAAATAATTTTTTTACCCATAAAACGCGTCCAATCAGGCTTTTGGTTTTCGATTTTTTTAAGATGGAAGTGTCAAATTTTGGCTATATACTTCTAATATACAGTGAGGATATTAAAATAGTTCCCCACACTGTATCTTTTTCCAAAATTTGATACTTCTATCTTTAAAAAGTGCGATAACCCAAAAGCCCGATTGAACGCATTCTGAGGGTTAAAAAAATTATATTTGCAAAACGGCATCACAGGGAGTTTTTAACATTTAAAAACAGGAACTCTGGAAGTATCTTCGAATTCCTAAACCACATATGTGTTTAAAATGTAATAATGATCCCAAAGGGGTAAGGTAATTTTAAGGGGCGACTTAACAAATTCGAATTATGCTAGTTTGTTGTGCATAAGGTACTATATACATCAGAAGTATATAGCCAAAATTTAACACTTCTATCTTTTAAAAAATGCGAAAACTCAAAAGCCTTATTGTTCGCACTTTTGGGGTAAAAAATATATTTGCAAAACGGTCAAACAGAAACACTCCAAATTTTGCAAGTGTGTTCTTTGAAACGATTTTCTTATTCCTAAATCATATTTGCGTTTAAATTTTAATAACTTCCCATAAGGGGTAGAAGTACTTTCGAGGGGGTGGCTTTACTAAGTTGTTTTTTTTTATTATTTTTAGTTTCCGGGGTATTTTATATAACAGAAGTCTTTTTTTTACTTTTTAACCCCGGACAAACAAAAAATTAACAACTTGCAAACCTCTTATATACATTTTAAGGGTTAAAATTTATGTAAATCCCTATAAGGGTCAAAATGAAAAATTACAATTTTGTATATGTTTTACTTGACAGTGTTTCCTTGCTCTTTATTGATACTTGTGTGATATATTTCAAATAACTCTAAAAGTATGGGGGTAGTTCCAAGGGGGTGGTCAAAGGGATACTTTTTTCTAACTGTCTAAGCTGCCATTTGTGCTGTTAGTATACTGCCAAAATTTTAATACCTTTTTTAGGATAAAATACAGACATGCAATACCTCCCAGAAAACCTAAAATCATATAGGGGTTAAATAATTTTTATTTTAAAACAGCTATATTTAGGGGTTTCAAATTTTGCAAACATGTTTTTTGGAATCTATTTAATGCCCCTTTAAAATTATTTAAAGCACCGGGGGTAAAAACTACCCCTTTGGATTATTCTACCGGGTCAAAAAGTAATATAGGTTATATTTAAGCTCTTCAAGATTAGTATGCAAATGCCCCTCTACCTCATATAAACTGATAATATTATTTAAAATGATTTAAAGCCCCGGGGTAAAAACTACCCCTTTGGATTATTCTACCGGGTCAAAAAGTAATATAGGTTATATTTAAGCTCTTCAAGATTAGTATGCAAAATGCCCCTCTACCTCATATAAACTGATAATATTATTTAAAATGATTTAAAGCCCCGGGGTAAAAACTACCCTTTGGATTATTCTACCGGGTCAAAAAGTAATATAGGTTATATTTAAGCTCTTCAAGATTAGTATGCATATGCCCCTCTACCTCAACTACCCTTTTGGATTATTTTACCGGGTCAATTTTAAGTTATATTTAAGCTATCCAAGCATGCAAAATTGCACATGCAAAATTTAAACCCAAAATCCTGAACCGAACCTCGGAAACCCAAAAGCCTGAATCCTACCGAAAAAACTGACTTTATCGAATGTCACACCCCGTTAAGTTAAGTAATTTATTATAACAGCTCATAGAACTCGTAAACAGACATCAATTACAAAAAAATTATATAGAAGTATCTATAAGGCCCGTTACACGAGACGTACTAACACCCTAAGTTTGACAAAAAGTTTTGCATTGAAAGTAATGTAACTTACCGCGCCCGCATGTAAAAGGTTAAATTATTTTCAATGCATCAGGCGTAGGGCGTAGGGCGTCGGGCGTTGGGCGTTTGTACGTCTCATGTGTAACGGGACTAATAGATCAGGTATTAACGATTAAGAAAAAAATCTTAAGACTTACTGAGACTGCATTTTATTGTCATTCCTTGTAGGTCACTAAAGTTAATAATACGCCTACTATTTTATTGTTCTTATAAGTGTGCCATTTTTATTAACTAAACAACCAAAATTTAAAAATAGCAGCAATATTTTACAAATGATGTACTAAGTCGAAGCAAACATCGCACTAAAAACCAAGGAAAAGAATTTATTTGCCTGTCGGTTAAAAAACTAAAATCCAACAAGTAACAAAAACGAGGCATACCCAGTGTAAATCAACAAACAATTAACATGTTTTTATAGTCACAGTGGTTGAAAATATCAGGTGTCTGGTAAAGTTTTTAAATTTTTAGAATTTTAAATACCTGACTGATTTATTTGTCAACTTTAATACAGGGTGGTTCTTAGCCTATGCGCTAAAACTTGGGCAATTATTGCTAATAATGAAAATGGTGGGGGAGGATTTCTGAAGTTACCACAGCGCGTCAGACAAACATACCGAAGGATACCTTGTACCAGATTAAATACCTCCACCAAATATAAGCTCCGTATACAGGGGCGATCATAAAAAACAAAAATAAATCTATCAAAAATTGTCGAGCGCGTCAGATTAAGATAGGGTGAGTTAATTACATGCTAACGAGTGTATATTCCACTAATCTGACAATTTAAGAGTGACGTAAAGGAAGCGGAGGGCTACAAAGTTGTAAAAATAAAATGTCATTTTCACATGGTCGATCGTGATTTTTTTTTCAATAAAAAAATAATTCAAGGATAACGAAAAATATATAACCCGATACGATCCGAACAATTTCCACAAGCCGAAATAATAAAAATATTTTTCTGACATACTTAAAAGTATATAGCCGCTTAACGCCCCGATGAATAGGTTTTTTATATCTTTTTGACATCCCACGAAGGCATATGCCTAAATACCAGAGTACGTGGGTGTCGGGTTATTAGATGTTCAACCCATCGTTCCCCCTGTTCCGTCAACGTTGTCTAAGCACTGAAACATGCAGTTATGCATTTCACAGCACCTTTAGACAACGCGGTAGTGCCACCACGGGCGTTATTTTTAAATAACTACCACCTAAATGTCTCCCCGCTGGGAATCGAACCGGCGACCTCTGGCTTCGAAGATCAAAGCTCTGTCCACTGCGCCACGGGGAGAGTGTATACATTTTCACAAGCCGAAATAATAAAAATATTTTTTGACTCACTTAAAAATATATAGTCGCTTAACGCCCCGATGTAAAGGTATACATTATATAACATTTTTTCTTCTTATTATCTAACCTTTGCAACCCAATAGGTCTCTATGACGCTCGAGTAACTGCAAATTTAGCATCTTGGGCTCCCCTACTATAATAATGGAAAACTAAGTAAAATATTTTTTCACTGCTAACCTGAGAAATTGCTATTATTTACTTCATTTTCCGAGAACTAATAGTTCTCACCCTAGGTAAATAATGATAAGAAAAAAACTCAGAGGTCAAAAATGAGAACAATTTTTATTTCAAAATTTGACACATGCAAAATTTTTAGATAAATAAAGCCAATCTGATTAGTAACACGCTTCAGTATACTTGATATTTCGATACATTCAACAAATTGTTAGGAAATTACGAATGCCAAAATTAGCAGTGAAAAAAATTCTATATATACCTCGGGTGAGAAAGCTATTATTTTCCGAGCATTTTAAGGATATAGTGTGCGCATGTATGGTAAACTCGTCAAAAGGAGGTAAATTCTTAAATTAAAAAGTTGTCCAGAAAAAAGGCTAAATGTAATTTTAATTGAAGTCACTGTCATTATTTTTTTAAAACTGATTATTTGACGGCAATGCGAGAAAAGCAAAAACTTAATTTGATTATTTATTAGTACCCTTCGCACTTTGACAAAGTTCACATAAATAAATTAAAATAAATTATATTCGCCTCAAAATGGTTAGTTAGCTAGCTAGACCCTAATTATTATAATTTAAAAAATGTATAATCTTATTTATTACATTAATTTCTAACAAAATTTTCACATTTTGCCTTAAAAACATGAATGAAACTGAAAAACGTAATACTCCTCGAGTAAAATTATTTAAAATATTTATAATACCAAATGGAGTAAGAGTTTATTCTGAATATGTTCCTTGTTGTTGTCTTAGAGCTAGGTACTGCTCACAAATTGTTTTCATATGATATTTGCATACTATGACTGTTTTTATTTAAACCTGACTTGGAAAACAAACGCAGAGCGATGCAGATATCTCTTTCGCAGGATCTTAATTTAATATTGGATTGGGGCGCCAAAAATCTTGTTCATTTTAATGCATCCAAAACACAATCATGTTCCTTGTCGCGAAAAGAGTCATCAAATACTCATCCTCTACTTATGAGCGGCCAAGTTTTACAGAGCAAAGACACCTTCAATCTTGTGGGCGTCACATTTGAAAGTAACCTTAACTGGCATAAATACATTGTATCTATAGCCACGGCAACTTCAAAAAAGCTTGGATTTCTCTTTCGAGCCAAAAGTATTTTTCCGCTTCTAATTTATACACTTTGTATGTGTCCCAAATCCGACCTCCCTTGGAATATTGTTCCCATATCTGGGGCATGGCGTCCCCCACAACCCTAAGCATTTTTGATTATATTCAAAGAAGAGCTATTTGTCTCATTAATGATCCTTCACTTACAGAAAGGCTTCCCACTCTTGCCCATCGTCGGGCTGTGGGGGATTTATCGCTTTTTATAGGTACTTCAATGGCTTCTGCTCTGAAGAATTGTCCAGTATAGTTCCTCCACTCACGGTTCCCAACAGAGAAACTCGTGGTTCCGCGCGTATGCATCCCTATACGGTCTAACTGGACAGGCCTCGAACTTCTCACTTTATTCGTTCTTTTATCCCTAGAGTTTCTAGATTGTGGAACCTGCTGCCCGCGGAGGTCTTTCCTTCCTCCCCAAATCTTTAAGTATTTAAGTCCCGTGTCAACAAACTCCCTCTTACCTCGCTTAATACACCCACAGTACGTTAGTATTTAGGCTTTAAGCCTTCGTGGTTTGTCCAAAGATAAAAAAAAACAAAAGTTTATAGTAGGAAAGCCCATGATGCTAAATTTGCAGTTACTCGAGCGTCATAGAGACCTATTGGGTTGCAAAGCTTAGATGATAAGGAGAAAAAATGTTATATAATGTATACCTTTTCATCGGGGCGTTAAGCGGCTATAGATTTATAAGTATCAAAAAATATTTTTATTATTTCGGCTTGTTGAAATCGTTCAAATCGTATTGAATTATATATTTTTCTTTAACTATCCTTAAAAATATTCTTCAAAAAAAAACCACGCTCGAGCATGTCAAAATGACGCTTTTTTACAACTTTGTAGCCCTCCGGTTACTTTACGTCACTCTCAAATTGTCAGATTAGTAGAATCTACACTCTTTAGCATGTAATTAACTCACCCTATCTTAATCTGACGCGCACGACAATTTTTGTGGGATATATTTTAGTTTTTACGATCGCCCCTGTATACGGGGCTCATATTTGGTGGATATATTTAATCGGGTACAAGGTATTCTCCGGTATATTTTTCTGACGCGCTTTAGTAACTGCAGAAATCCCTCTTGAGCTCCCTACCATTAATGTCTTATTGTTTTTTTGTCAGAGACAAATAATACATTTGTTCCGACTCCCTAAACCTCCCGCAACTCGATATACATATTGTTCAAAACTGTAACGTTAGAAGGCGCGTGGGGTCAAATTGACCTCAAGCGCAAAAACGTAAATTTTTGAATAAATGGTGTTGTTTTTTTGTGTTTTTTGTTATTATCATATACCTAACGAGGTTTTAGGATGGTACCTAGAGATTTTTTTAATCGTAAAAATCTCAAAGTTATTACAAAAATGACAACGCTAGGGTCAATTTGACCCCCGCGCGCCTTCTTAGGGGTTAAAAGGGTTCTTATTATGGAGTCCATTTTCCAAGTTTATGCGTAAAGGTTACGAATCACCCTGTATAAATAATTTTTAGTCAACTGACTTATTTTTAGGAGTTCTACAAATTAATTAATAATTTAACTTTGAAATCATCCTGTGTACTGTCATATACCTGAAGATAAAAAAACAATAAGGCAATATAAAAAAAACATTTTTTTTAATTAAATAATTGGAAATATAACAAATATAAATGGCAATATCATTACAAAAATGACACTAATAATAATAGTAATAGATATTATAGAGAGTCTCCAATTATACATACTAATGGCACAATTTGTACATCTAACAATTTCATATTTTTGTTCTAAGAATTGTCTTAACTAAATATTTAAATTATTTAACTAAATACAGGGTGTTTCAGAACTATAGGATCAAATTTTAAGGTGTAATTCCTTATGTTATTTTATGAAAAAAGTTCCCATAAACATAAGTCCGGAGTTGCTTTCTAAGATACAGGGCGTTAAAATGTAAGAAAACAATTAGTTTTTTCTAAATATTTTTAATATGCTTAGGCCGATTTGAATAAAATTTGGTACATTTATTTAAAGTAATAAATCGCTTATTAAGCTTTAACCATATTGTTATTATTGGGGCTAGTGGCAGATCAATGGGCACCGCAACCTATTTTATTGAGAAAAAAAGTACGGCACTGACTTTTTTGACGTTTTTATATATTTTTATAATTAAGCAATTAATAATACAACTTTTTAATTTCTTGTATTTTTTTGTATCTACCTTCCTTTTAAGAAAAATATTAAAGCTACTTTATTTTTTTTCCTAAAAAGTACCCATAGACAACAGATATAAAAAGCAAAAATTAAAATAAAACAATTATTTGCCTTAAAATAAATTAGCAGTCGTGTATTTTATCGAATATTGTCAATTTCTCTATTTACTAAAGTCGATATTTTTATTTTTTAAATTTTATTTTAATTACATTTTAGAATGACTTAGAGTGGCTTTAATTTTTTTTCGAAAACAAAGCTAGATACGAAGAAAATATAAGAGACTAAATGTTGTATTATTGATTGCTTAATATTAAAAAATATTTAAAACATTAAAAAAGTCAGTGACGTACTTTTTTACTCAATAATATGAGTTGCGGTACTCCTGAGACGCCACTGGACCCAATAGTAACAATCTGGTTAGGGCTAAATAAGCGCCTTGAGACTTTAAATAAATGTACGAAATATTATCCAAATTGCCTTAACCATATTAAAAATATTAAAAAAAAAAACTTTTTTTTCTTAAATTTTAACGCCCTTTATCTCAGTAAGGAAACAACTCCGGACATATAGTTATAGGAACTTTTTTCATAAAATAACATAGGGAATCACACCTTAAAGTTTAATCCCATAGTTCTGAAACACTCTGTATAAAGAATTATTAATAGGACCTCGACACGGGGTAAATTAATTTTTCAATTCCATTTTTAGTCGTAAGATATAAGGATAGATCCAATATAAATATGACTTTTTTTTCAGTACGTAAATGAAGATGATATTTTTGATATGGCCGGCTTACTCTCGCTAGTGACATCAAGTATTAAATTGAAAATTCACAAGCACGTCCGGATTAGCATGTTTCTGGATTATTTTATATCCGGATAAGCATGTATCCGGATTAAAGGAAGTTGTACTATATTATCAAAATGATTTAGAAAATACAAAAACTCGTTTATAAACATTTTATTCACCATCTCCACCATGCTCTGCTGAATTTTGTATTCTTTTATACCATTTTTGTAGGTACTAACATGATTTCTTTAACAAAATAAATGATTGGTTAGTTAGTTAGATAGTAAATTTATTCATCGAAAATAAGCTTTTGGTGTAAAAATATAATTTGAATTTGTAGCCAGATAATTTAAAAATGAGCATAATTAGCCAGATTCGCTACAACTTCTAATAATATAATAAAATAAAACGTTTTTTGTACCATACTAATAGTACTTATCGGCGCCAACAGAAAGTGAAAAATTAATAATATGGTATTTTAAAAATAATATTGACATCTTATGTCTTTTAGCCCAATTAATTTAGACTTTCACCTCGGAATCTTACGAAATAGCTGTACATACCTTTATTTTGGTACCAAAATACTCTCCCAAAAATCCCCTATGATATCGTTAAGGGAACTTGAAATATGACAGGTCAAATGTGAAATAAAATCAGTTTTTTGCAATTTTCTCGTTTCCTTTACTTTTAATCGCATTTATATTTATAATAAAAGTTGTAGAACACAAAATTCTATACAAATTTGATTTTAAGCATTTTTTGTCTGACCAACGGATCCGATAATAGAGGGCGCAGGGTGTAAAGCACTTTACTGTATGCACATACCTTAGCACGCAATTAATCGTGATTTTCGTCTAATATGTCATTTTTTACTTAAGTATTTGCTAAATATCACGACTGATTGCGTGCTAAGGTACATATATAAATATATATATATATATATATATATATATATATATATATATATATATATATATATATATATATATATATATATATATATATATATATATATACACACACCACCACATATATACATACACCAAAGTGCTTTACACCCTGCGCCCTCTATTATCGGAGCCGTCGGTATGACAAAAAATACTTAAAATCAAATTGGTAAAGAATTTTGTATTTTACAACTTTTATACTAAATATAAATGCAATAAAAAACTGATTTGTTTGACATTTGACCTGTCATTTTTCGTGTTCCTTACACGATGTCAAAGGGGGTTTTTGGGAGAGTATTTTTTGTACCCAAATAAAGGTATACGAACAGCTTATTCCGTGAGATTCCGATATTGAACCTTTAATTTGACTAAGATAACTGGGGTATTTCTGTACTCTATGCATTATTTTTGACATAATTATGTGGTTTAGTTTCACAAACTTATTTTCTGATCTCTAATCTAATACCTACCTACTTCTAATAAGTATTAACTGGCCTTATTTAAATAAATATTGCTTCAATAATTGAGAACAACATGCAATACAGCAACGTATTTAAACATTAATTTGCTATTAGATTGAATTTTTTAAATACATTTAAATATTAAATTCCGTATGGTACAACACTGCCCATCTAAGAATAGCGCACATATTAAAAGTTATATACTAAAGTTTTAGTAAATTTCAAACACTACTTTCCAAAAATATGTTCACAGAGAGAAAACTAAAAAGTTAAAAATGGTTAAAGACCTTAAAATGTATTATTTGTTTCAAAATATTTCAGTGAAAAATTATTCTTGGAAAATAGTAGCTCTTATTTACTCACATTATAGTAAAATACTTTTTAAAATATTTCTATCATTTTCACATATTCTTAGGTTTTCTGTATATCGTCGTCTTAAACTGCAAAAGTGAATTTTTAATTAAACAATATATATTTGCAAATCCGCAATGTTCAGCTTATTATTCTTTATCGTATTATTTCATTAATTACTGTAAACTTGCCAACATTCATAGTTTAAGAAGTTTAAAATCTAAGTATTAAAATCTGTTCATTTTATATTGAGAAAACTACCTATGACGGATTTTGACTTTTTAAACAAATGTATAAATGTTTTGCTCAGGTATTTTTTTTCAATTTGAGAGTGCTCTAAGTCATAGGGGACAGGGCTTTTCAACTATATTTTGATACTAAATTACAATGATAACTACAAAGGATGAAGAAAACTTCATGTATCAAATTTTCATACTTTTTCATCTATTATCTTTTGAGCAGAACAAAAAGAAACAAATAGACTTCAGAAGGTTAAGACAAAAGAATAAACGTTTTTGAAATGGAACACTCTGTATATTATGTCACCAATAAAAATTTAATTAAGAGAGCTTAAAAAAATACCACATTTGATATATCGATCTTACCCAAAAATTCGATTTTATGCAAAATACCTGTCGGGTTTAATTAAAAATAGTTAAGCAGATTAAGATGACATTATACTCTAACTCTTTTCTAATCTAATAAAAACATAACACCTAAGTTTATTTGAGACATTTTTTGTGAGATTACGATATGGAGGGATAAGCGTATTATTGAAATGGGCCAGGTGAATAATAGCTCTTTGTTCGCGGGTTCGATTCTGAACCGGTTCTGGGACTATTCGCATGCGCAGTGAAAAAACAGCGTTCGCGGTTAGTAAAATCCTGAATTTTTAGTAACAGTTCTGTGTTCGCGGGTTACAATGCAATCAGGTCGTTACCGGTTCGTAACCTGATTAGCAGTCCTGGGATTTTTGTTAGAACTAAAAGTTCAGTTCGGAATTTCATGCGTATTGTCGACATGGTCAGCTGTTTTCTGTTTTTGTGGTACAGAAATAAACCGTTGTATTACAGTTTGTTTGTTCTTGCCACTTTTTATGCGGGTTAATATACCTGTTGAATATTTTTTTTATATTTTTGTGATTCTGAGCGTATATAAACAAAGGATTTTTAATTGTATTCCGTATGAATGTATGTATGCAATAAAATAAATAAAGATTTAATTAAAAATATAGACAATATTACAAGATTTTACCATTTCTTGTTGTTTGAACTTTTTTACACATAGGTACTTATGTTAAAAACAAGAGAACGCAGGGAATCCCTCGTCTTCCGCCGAGAGACCTCGAGTGGCATTGACAGTATAACAATTTATCTTTTTGTTTAATTTTTTTTTGTATAGTATCCAATTTAACCATGAAAATCCTAACCAAAAGGCTAGGTTAGAATACATCCTCAGCTGTATAGAAAATCGTTCGCGGTAAATAAAAATTCCGAACTAATAAATAACTAGACATGCGCTTTAAAAACAATTCTAAACCAGTTCGGTTCTGGTTCAGAATCGGTTCATTACTAGACCCGCGAACAAAGCTAACGTGAGGCAAATGTTTTTACTTAAAATGATAAAAGATAAAACATACAAAGTTGCCTGAATAACATAAAGTTAATAATAGTAATAGCTTCTGCTTTATTATTATTTACCTGGCCCAATAATCACCTAAATTTAAATTGTTATATAAAATGTAATACTTTATGTTATTAATAATATTATTTTATTATTAGTTGCAAAAGCACGAAATATGTGTTCTTTACATAAACACTTATTTAAATTGTAAGAATATTTAAGAAAATTGTTATTTTCACTATGTCAAGCATATTTTTATGGATTCATATAACTACACATTTTATTTATTAACAATCATTTGTTACATACTTATAATTTAAACAGTATAAATAAAAGTTCTCGCATATAGCAAAAATATAAACCCATGTAATCTTTGATTCTTTAAATATTGGCTCCCTATAATTTTACAATAAATTGTATTAGATTATTTTAAATACGCTGATAAGTTTACACACTTAATTTCAATATTTTCTAGCCAATTAAAACTTATTTAAGAAAAACTATTTGTAAAATTGTTGCATACCTAATAGATGCCTTAATGAATCCACCAGTAATGAATAACGAATAGAAAGTAAAACGTCAATTGACAAGACATTTTATTGATTCATTAATATCAGTTATAAAATCAGCAACAAATAGTTATTTTTATGGTAGGTTTACATCTGACATTTATTGCATGATATTTATGTAAAATAGAAATTCTGGCTAATGTAAACAATAAAAAATTTCTATCTGACATACATTTTTGACCACAACCACTTGACGATGGCTGAATACATTACGTGTGAAAGCCAAAAACCGAAAATAGAACAGAATAGAATTTATTTATGACCTTTTACATTAGCTAGAATTTCTGTCTGACATAAATTATCATGCAATAAATGTCAGATGTAAACCTATCATTAAATAACATTAAATTCGTCAGAATTCATTAGAAAATAACGATATTTAGTGTGTGAGCTTATCTCATTAATGCCTTCAAAATAGTCCAATACAATTTTGTTGTAAAATAAATAAGGGAGCCTATATTTAAACGTATCAAAATTTACATGGAATTTCCTATGGCCACAATGCACCACATGGTATTTTTCTTAAGAAAACAATTTAGTTAACAAAATATCTCAAAATTACTTTCCACCAACCCTTTTTTCTGACGATGCTAAATTGGAATAACAATGTAACCACTAAATAACGAATAATAACTGTCCTGAAGCGTCATGGTAGCACCAATCTACTCTAGCCCAGTCTTTCCTTAAATTAAGATATTGTTACCAAAATTTTCCTGTAATTCAATAACACTGGCACACAAAATAAAAAAGTATTCTGAACTGGAACCGGGACATGAGTGTTTCTTGTGTATTTCGATGCGCTGAATCCGAATCTGAAGCCCGTTTTGGTTCAGCACGTCCCAGTTTTTTGTAAATTGAAAATATAACCTCTAAATTTGGTCATGTGGAAAACATTGTGTCCAGTTGGCTGGGGGTTTCTTTTTTCAGTTTTCCTACTGGAATGCATTTGTCGTAGTACACCAAATGTTTACCTAAGTCTCAACAAACAATTTTGATCACTTTAACCCAAAAACATAACCTAAAAAGAGCGAAGTAACACAGGCACATAAATAAAAAAAAGTTTCAGCTCTGAAAGAAAGACCATGGTTTCTTTATGTCTTTGGGGTCGCTGAATCCGAATCTGGGTTCGGTTTGACCTTATCAGGTCACAGTCAAAGGTCATTTCAAGGTCAAATCATCAAAATTCATAAAAAATAGACGACAATCGGTATTTTTATGTTTTTAAAGTCACTAAGTCTGAATCCAGGGTCAATTAGACCCCATCAGCTCATGGCCAAGGTCATTTCAAGGTCACATCATCAGTTTATCGAAAATAGACCACAACTGTGGTATCTTTATGTTGTTAGACTCGGAAGTCAAATAAACCTCTTGACCCCATTAGGTCCAGGTGAACGTTATAACAAGGTGAAATCATCAAAATTTGTCAAAAAACTGTCGCTGAATCCGAATTTGGAGTCAGTTTGACCCATTAGATCATGGTCAAGATTATCTTAAGGTCATCAACCCAAAAACCTCAAGATATCATGATTGTGGTCTATTTTCGATAACTTCTGATGATTTGACCTTGATTCTTAACCTAATGGGGTCAATTTGATCACGGATTCGGGTTGAGCGACCCCAAAAACATATAGATACCAAGATTGTGGTCTGTTTTTCGACAAATTTTGATGATTTGACCTTAATATAACCTTGACCTGGACCTAATGGGCTCAAGAGGTTGATTTGACTTCGGATTCTAACAACATGAAGATACCACCATTGTGGTCTATTTTCGATGAACTTTGATGATTTGACCTTAAAATGACCTTGGCCATGACCTGATGGGGTCTAATTGACCCGGAATCAGACTCAGTGACTTCAAAAACATAAAAATACCGATTTGTCGTCTATTTTTGATGAATTTTTATGTTTTCACCTTGACCGTGACCTGATGGGGTCAAACCGACCCTAGATTCGGATTCAGCGACCCCAAAAACATAGAGACATCATGATTTTTCTTTCAGAACTGAAACTTTTTTTTATTTGTGTTGCTGTGTTACTATGCCCTTTTGAGGTTATGTTTTTTGGGTTAAAGTGATCAAAATTGTTGGTTGAGACTTAGGTAAGCATTTGGTGTACTTCGACAAATGCATTCAAGTAGGAAAACTGAAAAATAAATCCCCAGCCAACTGGACACAATGTCCTTCCCATGACCAAATTTTGAGGTTATATTTGCAATTTACAAAAAACTGGGACGTGGTGGACCAAAACGGGCTTCAGATTTGGATTCAGCGCATCGAAATACACAAGGAACACTATGTCCCGATTCCAGTTCAGATTGCTTTTACATTTTGTGTGCCTGGGTCAATTGTATCATCTTAAATATACCAGGTAAGTTGACTTTCTTTTTTGTTTTCTACCCACTGAAAGACAATTTTATGGAATGTGCATCCAAATGTATAAACAATAGTAGTTTATACAGAGAATGTCAAAGTCAGGACCCCCCTCCTAATTTTGAATTTACTACGTTAGCAATACAACATAAACCAAATTTTAGGCAAGAAATGACAGACATAAATGTCAAAACCAGATTGGGCGCCATATTGAAAAAATAGTTAAATGGTAAGGGGGTCTTGTGGCACATCATATTAAAACTCCTGACAATTACTTTATAACCCTAGAATATATACAGGGTGTTCCAACTCTATTTAAACACCAAATAACTTCGCCCCTGTACAAGATACAAAAATAAACTTGAATTAGAAAATGTTTATTCGGATACACTCTTTTTAGTGATAGTTCTACTTATTATACAAGGTGTCTCAAAAGCATGATTTTTATTGGCAAGTAGATTTTTAAAATGGAACACCTATATATTTTAACAAATTTTAACTCTGTATGAAATTCTACATCAAAAATACATAACACACTATACGTCAATTAGTGCTGGTTGTTAGAGATATCAGCAGTATGTTGATATACTCATTAACAATTAAAAGTGAAGAAATAAAGTAATGTTTTCGTTTTATTTATTTTAAATAATTCTGTCATCTGTCAGAGTGACAAATAATATAATAACAAGTAATTAATTACCTTTCATTGTAAGAACTACTAATAGTTATGTCAGAAATTTAGTTTATTTTGGACACCTGTTTACTGAATTGCATTTAAAAACAACATTACGTCAATTATGGCGGGTTTTTAAGTTAGGTTAGTTAGTATGTATCTAAAATTAACGATATAGTTATCTTACTTATTAGTAGTTCTTACAATGTAAGGTAGTTAATTGCATGTTATTATATGTTTTGTCACTTCGACAGTGACAGAGTTATTTTAAAATAATTAGAACCAAAATATTATTTTCTTTCTTCACTTTTACTCGTCAATAAGTTTATTAACATACTGCTGATATCTCAAAACCAGCAATAATTAATGTATAGTGTTTTATATATTTTGATGCAGAATTTATCATAAAAGTCAAAATTTGTTTAAATATATAGGGTGTTCCATTAAAAAACCAACTTGACAATGAAAATTATGTTTTTGACACAACTTGTATATTAACTAGTACCGTCAGGAAAAAAATGATATTCAAATAAACATTTTTTATTTTAAGTTTATTTCTGTATTTTGTACAGGGGCGAAGTAATTTGCTGTATAAATAGAGTTGGGACACCCTGTATAATAAAATGGTGGTACTTCAATAATTACCTAAATACCATATTTAGATAGCCATATTTCCGAAGCTAATAAAGCTAAATATAACTAAGGCGGTGTTTTCAGAAGATCTTTTGAAGATCCTAAAATAGGGATATTAATGATAATATACAGGGTAGAACAAAAAGTATATTTTTAAAGGAAACACCCTGTATATTATGTCACCAATAAAAATATATTTAAAAGACCGTTAAGAAAATACTACATTTATTAGTTTCGGAAATATGACCATCCAAACTGGGTATTTAGGTAATTATTTAAGTACCGTCATTTGTAGTAAGGTCAAGCTATTGACTTCATATTCTAGGGTTATAAAGTACTTGTTAGGAGCTTTAAAATGTTGTGCCACAAGACCCCCGATTAACTTTTTTACATATGGCGCCAACTGTCAAATTGACATTTAGAGTTGTTATTGATAAGTAAAAAATAAAGACCATGCTTACAAACTAGAAACTAGAAGGAAAGAAGACGGGCTTTATGTCCTCACTGTATGTTTACATATCCATAATAAATTGCCAGGACGGATACAAAAAAATATTAATTTAATAAGCCATTAAGGACTAGAAATTACTTTCATAACAGTTCGCTGTAAAATTATGTGAAAAATGGACATAAAATAACTTGGTTTCTAAATCGAGGAAACGTTTTATCACCATTCGACAATGTTTACCTAACCTTCTAATTACAGTAATCTTCTCTGGTAGCAGCGACGTATTCGTCGACGAGATCTTGGACAACTTCCCGACTAGAGTCTAGTTCATCTAAATTATCTTTGAACATTTCTTCTTTCCTAAATTGGTCCAAGAAAGCTTCACGTTTTCGAAGTTTGTCGTACTGATTTAGAGCTCGATCAAATAACTGAAAAAAAGAAAAAGAAAGCTGAGGGAAACCATATTTTAGAGGGGGCCGTATGTTGTTTGTTGACCCTTTTTGAACAAAGAAAGTTATCAAGATGTGGTGATTTTTATCACATATTCACCATTTCTTGAGACATTCCATTACCACCACCAAATTGCCAATTCTCCAATATAGGGGAACTTTGTTAATTTAAATGGAACTCGATGTACAGGGTGCGCCAAATTCGACGCTTTTAATAGGAAACTCATGTTTCTGTATGTTTTACAAAAAACTGACCCCCATTTGCGAGGCACAAATTTCTAAGATAAATTTACTAGTAAAACCGCAATTGCTATCTTGAGTCAGTTTACTCGCTACAGCGTGTTTCCTTCTCATGCGTTTTCTTTAATCCTTTACACCTTTTTTATTTTTTAATATTTTTTAATTCTGTAAAAACATTTCTACAGCAACTTTTTATGCAGAATGCAGATATAATTTTAGTTTTTTAGGGTTGTGCATTTTTGATTTATTTATTTTTGGAAATTTTAAATGGAACACCCTGTATATTTTTTCACTATTAAAATGGTTAAAAAATTACCTTTTAAAAATGTGTCACATTTTATATTTCTTCGCAGCTGTTTCTGAGATATTGCATATTTTGTCATTTATGACTGATATTGGTTAGTAGTAGGCCATGAAGTAATTATGTTTTACTTTAAACAATCTTGTTATAACTTTTGTTTTTTATGGTCTGTAATGACGGAAAACCATTTTTATTAATAATTTAATATCGCAAATAAGGGTAAAAATAATCCTATTTTTTAAGTATTTTAAATTATTTTGGTAATATTTTGCCCTAGAAACATTTTGATCAGGTTTTCTTAATATGTAATATTTTATGTAAAAAACAACCATTATTTATTTGTATATAGGTAAGTAAAAGATGGCCATGAAAAACAAACACAAGCTAAATTAAACCCTTTTAGCTAAAAGCTGGCATTTGTTTTCCATGGTTATCTTTAATTTACTAAAATATAAAAAATAATGGTTGTTTGTTACATTAAATATTAACGTTTTAATAAAACCTGATTAAAAAGTTCCTAGGGCAAAATATTAACAAAATAATTTAAAATACCAAAAAATAGGATTATTTTTTACCCCTATTTGCGTTAATAAATTATTAATAAAAATGGTTTCCCGTCATTGCAGTCAATAAAAACAAAAGTTATAACAAGATTGTTTAAAGTAAAACATAATTACTTTTTTCATGGCCTACTATCTAACCAATATCAGTCATAAATGACAAAATATGCAATATCTCCGAAACGGCTGAGAAGAAATATAAAGTGTAACACATTTTTGAAACGGTAATTTTTTAACCATTTTAATAGTGAAAAAATATACAGGGTGTTCCATTTAAAATTTCCAAAAATAAATAAATAAGTCGAAAAATGTGCCACCCTAGAAAAAAACTAAAATTATATCTGCAATCTGCATAAAAGTTGCTGAAGAAATGTTTTTACAGAATTAAATAATATTTAAAAATAAAAAGTTATAAAGGATAATAAGAAAACGCAAGAAATTAAGAAACACGCTGTAGCGAGTAAACGACGCAAGATAGCGAAGTGCAGGTTTCACTAGTAAATTTGGCTTAAAATTTGAGCCTCGAAATGGAGGTCAGTTTTTTGTAAAACATACAGAAACATGAGTTTCCTATTAAAAGCGTCGAATTTGGCCTCCATCCGTACATTTTTAATTCGTAAAATTTAATCTTTCCCCTTTAAAAAATGTAACATGGTTATGGTTATTTTAAAAATATTGGATTTATTGACGTTCAAACATACAAGGTTACAAAAAATATGGCATCAAAGCTACAGGTCATCCACAATATTATTATTTTTATTTTATTTTTAATATTGTATAGCTTGGTTGCCAAATTTTTGTAACCCTTGTATATGGCAAATTTTTATTATCAAATAATACTCTTAAGGCACCATGCAAAAACGCATCTTGATAATTGTATTTGTTCTAAAATTATCTGTGATCAAAATACTGCCATCCAACGGAAAAACACCGTATGTGCATATGGTAATCCATATAACATGAGGTGCTAAATAATGTTATTACTTCATTTAAAAACCTTATAATGCTAGTACTTCATATAGAAAACCTTCAAAGTTGGTATACAAATACTTATTTCAATTATAACTTTTGAACTGTTGCCACAGTCCCAATGATATTTTGGCTACTAAATAATCTCACAGTAATGCTTTTTTCCATAGGCAAACGGCTGTTCAGTAAATTGGAATTATACAGGGTGCGACGATTTATTTTCATTTAATGTATGCATTTTGACAAAACCGATATTTTGCTTTGACCGTTTAAATCCATCACAATTTTAAGGTATACCGATTCTAAGAGAATTATATTGGTATTATGTTGAATTCTAAGTGATTGAGTGTATTGCCGAAATTTGTGATAACTTATTAAAGTAAAAAGTGAAAACTCGAAACGTCTTTTGAAACTAAATTCTTATGGGCGTAAACAAATATTGGTAATTTTCTAGAAACCTGCGGCAACTCCGATTTTAACGAAATTTGGGATACGGGGTTTTTGGGGTGCTGATCACGAATCTGAAATATTTTTTGGCGGAAACGTTTCGTTCTCGAGATATTCATCATCAAAGTTCAAATTTGAACTAAGCTTATTTTCACTATATTCCCCTTCTTTTGCACACAATTCTTGATTTAAAGCTAAAGTGTCACACAATATTTGATTTTCACCTTTTAAAACCCCGTTTTTCTACGTTTTTTACATTATTTTTGAATTAAATTGCGTGGCTGTTCTTTGATAATGCGGCAACCATACATACACATAGGGCTTCATGGCACACTGGGATTGAAATGATTCAAAGTATAGCTATGCAATTTAATGCAAAAATAATATAAAATACGTAAAAAATGGGGTTTTAAACGGTAAAAATCAAATATTGTGTGCCACTTTAGCTTTAAATCAAGAATTGTGTGCAAAAAGAAGGGGAATATTGTAAAAATAGGATTGGTTTAAAATTCAAGTCTGATGATGAATATCTTAAGAACGAAACGTTTCCGCCAAAAATTTTTTTAGATTCGTGCATCAAAACCTCGTATACTCAAATTTCGTCAAAATCGGAGTTGCCGCAGGTTTCTAGAAAATTACCCAAATATTATCTATGAAATAGTTTTATGTAGATTTAACGCGGTTTTTAGTTACCTATATATTATTATTTAAATAACTTGTGCAAAATATTTTAAGCCCTACCCCCATTCAAATTATCTCACCAGATAAAAAGTAGGGTAAAACAACCCTCTGAGTTCAGTTTGCAAAATTCGAATCCAAAATCCTCAACCAAACTTCAAAAGCCAAAAATCCTAAATCTTACTAAACATTTTAAAACCAATGGTATTAGGACATTATTAAATTGATTTATTTAGTGAAAAACAATATGAAACCAAAAAAATAAAAAATTATTTGTATTCAAACATAATTTGCCGTTACTATAATTTCAATGCTATTAAATATTTTGGAACTAAATTATGTAATTGATGTGCTTACATTTAAAAATAAAGTAAAGTAAACTTAGATAAAGAAAAAGGCACTTAAACAATTTATAATTAAACTTCTGTCTATTTGTGTTCTTCACATTTTTATTCCTATTATAATTTTTAAAATTCTTTTAAACTCAATAAGAAACAAAAGTTTTTATCTTCGTTTAAAATTCTTTACCTTATGTTGTTATTTTGTTTTTTTTTTGTTAGAAGTAAATATTGATATTTGCTGATATTGCCAAAAATAAAGTTTGATAGATCGTTGTTTTGGTGGGAAAACAAGCAGTATGCAAGGAAAGTCAAACTTTTTACCGATGCTAGTGCCCGGTTGTACAAGCAGGTTTGAACTTAGTTCGGCTGATCCGGAGGTCAGGCAACCTGAACTTTCCGTAACATCTCAACTACTTTTAATTCCTTGACACTGACAACAATATTGAGATTCTTATGAAAGTTGAGGCCAATCAGTTCAATAGAACGAGTGGAAACCTGCATTATTTGGAGCCTATATATTTAAAATCCACTAAAAACATTATTCTTGGAGATTTGTGGTACCCCGGTTTTAAAGAATTTATTAGACAAAGCCATGGCTCCTAGAGAGATACTTAGACATATCAAACTTAGTATAATAGGTAAATGGTATGGGACTAGGAGAGTTTTTGCATATTTCTCACTTTTTGATCTTTTAGGTTTAACCGGAAATGGCTTCAATTTTGAATTTTTAAACGGAACAATCTGTATATAATACGATTTTCGGCTTCCTGAGACAATTTTTAATGAGAATGTGACATTTTTAAAAGTTTACCTATGCCTATTTGATTTTTTACCATTTTTAATACTGCAATTACGTAGCCATGATGCTTTTTTACGTCCCTATTTTTTATCCAAACGCTGGGCTTGTCTAATAATTCCATTGGCATCCGGCATAAAGGATGTTTCAAATTTGACCACAAATATTTTTAGGATCTATTTTGGAGCTCATAATACCAGTTTTTTTTTTCTTTTAAATATATATTTTTAAATACACCCCTACAACCCTCGTAAATTGCGTAAAAAAAATAAAATCCATTTTAGTTCTGGCTACATTTTCGCATTAAATCTAAAAAAATTTCATACCACTATTACCTTAGACAGTGAATTTATTGGTTGTCCTAAAAGGGTTGAAATCAATTTTGGGGGACATGAGGAGCAGAATGCTGCGGCTACAGAAAAATCCAAATATTTTGTATTCTGTATTTTTGTAATATGATAAACTGTTTTTAAAAAGTTCACCTTTAAATAAAAGATGACAATTGAGTATTTTCCAGTGACGCAAATAGAGCGCTCCCGAGTAGCTCAGGAGCATTTCGTTCTACTTTATGGCGTTCCAGTGACGGAGAAGTGTTATGCACCTGAGCTACTCCGTTTTTCTTTTCCCTTGCCCCTCATGCACCAACCCCTCTTTTGGTTTTTGTGCTTCACACATGTTTTTATGGTTAAGGATGGATTTTTTAAAATTATTCATTTAAAATGGAATTAGATATTTAAAAGAGATTATTATTATAAAGCCAAGAAAGGTTAAAAACAACGAAATTTTAAAATTTCTTAAAGTATCTCTCTTTCCTTGTCTAAGGATGCGTTCCAGTGACTAACTTTTTAGAGCAGTTCAAGAGCTTCAAGCCCTGGAGCGTGACGCACAAAAAATTTCGTCCCTGGAAAGCTACCCTGGGGTCACCAACTGGCGGACCGCGGTCTGTATCCATTAACCGAGTATGTGCGGACCTTGGTGAGTACGCAATTTAATTTTTCGCGCAGTCTTTGCTAAGTATAGTCGACTCGCCAACGAATTGGCGTAAAGCACAAGATCATCAGTCATCGCAGTGTGAGTCGAGTGCGAGGAGTGGGGAGAGTACCGCCATCACCGACCGCTTCCGGGCATTTTTTCTCTCCGAACAGCGACGGTCATGTTATTTTTAAAAGGTCCTAATGAAAGTAGTTGGTGAACATCGATTTTAAGCGTTCAACCAATAATTATAACTGCGGAAATAATTGGTGACAACTTTGACTTATAATACATGAATTAAACGTCAACACAACGCATTGATAAATACCGTTTTATAATTGATTAATTTCCTGAAATTGATGTATGAAAACGAATTGTTCATTTCAAAAGCTGTATAGGTAATACCATGTTTACATTTGACTAACCTTGTTTGTAAAATGGATGATTTAATAAAGTTTTTAACAAGTTAACAAATCAACCTACTCCGTAAGAGAGCATGTCAAAATATCTAAGCAGGGAAGATTTAAAAATTATTTATTTTGCAAATATTTTCTCGGTACTTTGTTATGGGTTATGAGGTGGAACTAGTGACTCTGAGAAAGTTTTTAAAAGTCAAAAGAGGGCGTGTGAGTTCTTTTGGGCATAGGATATCGTGACTCATGTAGGGGAAAATTCAGAGATTTGAATATACTTACTCTTCCAGGTTTGTTCATTTACGAAGTGTCTTCTGTTTGTGTTTAAAAATAGAGATAAATTTACAGCTTTCGAAATAAGTCATTGCCTTAACACTAGAGCACTCAGGTACAGTGTCCCTCAGCATACATTAACTGGCACTGAAAAAGGGCCTACCTATTCAACCATTAAATTCTTTAACAAGTTACCAAATGAGATAGTCAGCGACTGATTTTAAAATTTTATAAAACAAATATTTTCGATCTTTAAGTTCAAATAGAACCATATAATCAAAATGAGTTTTTACCTTTTTAAATAAATGTGTTCTGCTTTTTCCAAGTTTTTTACTCTACTTCTTATGTACTTTATTTTGTCTTTTTATGCATGATCTTGTCAATTTTTTACCTTTCAGAATGTTCATGGATCTTTCTGTTTTGTCTTTTCACATTTTTTTAAGTTTTTTGTACAAAGGTTTTAATAGCTTCTTTTCAAACCTGTGTGCTTTAGGAATGTAGGAACTAGGATTAAAATAAAACAAGTTTAGGCTTAGTTTTGTAAATTACATATTTTTAAAAAGATTCTTAGGCTAAGGTGTTTTTGTATTAATTAAAGGATTTAAATCTCCGACCCATTGACGCCATTCATTTAACTTTGTATTTAAAATTTTTTATTGAATAAAGAGATTTTTGACTTTTGACTGTACTTGATTTAGCTAAAAAATCAAGAAAAAACCATAAGGTGAGTTAGATTGGGACTTTATGGGTTTTTGGGCAGGGCGAGAAAGGGCGGGGGGCACAACCTATGATTATATTTCGATATTTTATAGAGCCTGAACGAATTTAAAAATTGCTTAGATACTTACAATAGTCGTCACACTTTGATAGTTTTAAAATTAGACTTACTGAAAATAAGAAGCTCATAGCCTTTCAAGATTACTAATGGAACATCTTGACAAAAAAACGTTACTCAACCTCAAAGTTCTTGTAGATCTACGATTAGCACCCCAAAAAAGCTATCAAAATCGGCATTTTATCCAATAAGTAAGCTTTACCAAATCTACTTACCGAACTGATATTTTGTGTGATTAGCCAACATAAGGCCCGACACTCTATGAGCAGTAGATACATAAGGGGACTTTCTTGACTATGCTACTTGTATGCTAGCTGGTCTCCAAGGAGATAAATTTGGAGCAGAAGTTTTTCGTTCTCTAATTCTCTGCAATGATTTGTGAACTTGGGTTGGGTCTACTTTCTCCTGGAAAAAAATTACCTTTCTAGTATGGCATAATTATGATTAAAAAAAAACTTATACAGATTTGGTCAAAATGACTTGTTTAAAAAAAACATGTTTATTTTATACAGAAGCATATACCACAGCAAGTCAAAAACTGTAAAAATTTAATAAACCCTTTAAAAAGTATACAGAGATTTGATCAAACTTAAGTCGGCATTACTGCTTACTTCTTTATTATTGGAGATACCAAGTCGGTTAAATTAGTAAAGTTGTAGTATTTTCCGCTGATTAACGTGCTACTAGAAAAACAATTGAACTTTGGGTTTTTGACTTATTTCAAAATAATCAAATTTTTCAGGTGAAACACCCTGCATATTATATCACAATTCGAAAAATCTATCAAAGAGCTTTAAAAAAGTCCATATGTGATATATCCAATTTCTAATAGTTTCGAAATATATGGCCAACCTCAGGAATTTGATAGTAAACTGGCATTTTTTAAATAAAACACCCTGTATATTGCATCACCATTAAAGTAGATATTTTTAAAGAGCTTTAAGAAAATACCGCATTTGATATGTCTATCTCTTATATTTTAAAAATATGGCCATCTAAATCTGAAAGTAATGTTAAATGTTTATTATAATATATACAGTTCTAAACTATAAGCACTAAGTTTAGTGTGGTGGGTCAATAGACATTAATCTAGTATTCTTTAGATTTGGATATTATATTTCCAAAACTATAGGAGATATACTTATTGGCGCGTGAACAGTGACAGTTTATCGGTTCTACCGCCTACTGTCTGAACTCTATAATAATAATAATAAATAATAATAATAAAAGTTCCTCACCCTGCATGTGTGCACAACATCCAATTCTTGCTTACCTGAATGATATTCAGTATAGATATAAAACAATGCTGTGAACTTCTGTCTTGAGCTGTAGAAACCATCATATTTTTAGGTTGTAGCAACCGTCTCATTACATCCAAAACAGTCGTTTTTCTTACACTAGCCTCATCGGTGTCTGTAGATAGGGGAGTGTACCCAGTCATTAAAAGTGAAGACGTGGGGTGGGAATAAGAGGGGCTAAAAGTCCCATAAGATCATTGTTCATGTATGAAGGATACCTAAAATAAATGGGCAAATAAATCCTATCAAAAAGAGACTATAGAAATATGGATATACCAAGTGATGCATCACCAGACTGGCCATAGGAAATTCCATGTAAAGTTTGATACCTTTAAATATTGGCTTCTCTATTGATTTTACAACAGAATTGTATTAGACTATTTTGAATGCATTAATAAGAGAAGCTCACATAGTTACTGAATTTTATTATCTTCTAATAAGGCAATTAAGAGTTATTTAAGAAAAACTATTTGTAAAATTGTTGAAATTCCTGATACATATCATAATGAATCCACCAGTAAGGAATAAACAATAATGAAAAGCTAATGGAAAGTAAAATGTCAATTAAAAATTTGAGAGGACATTTTATTCATTATTGGTGGATTCATTATGGTATGTTCAGGTATGCAACAATTCCACAAATAGTTTTTCCTACATAACATTTAATTTGCTTATTAGAAAATAATGAAATTTAGTATGTAGGCTTATCTTATTAACGTCTTTAAAATAGTATAATACAATTTCATCAATAGAAGAGTCAATATTTCAAGGCATCAAAATTTACATAGAATTTCCTGTGTCAAACTCAATCCTTTATCAATTATACCGGTATATAAAAAATCTTAATATCACACCTTAGAGTTGTTGTAGATACAGACATAATAGTACTGACCAAACTGTTGATTTGAGTAAATGTAGGGTTCTGAATTTTTAGTCTATCTGCAGCAATTCTGTTCAGGGCTGTATTATCCAGGACAACTACTGAATCAGCTGATTCTGTTAATCTTTTAAGGTCAAAAGTGAGTTATATGGCTGTACAACTACATCACTAAAATAAAAATTATATGAAAAGAAGAAAATGCACACTTAATAATTTTTAAAAATGTGTGTTATTACATTCGCATATTACTTAACATATAATAACAAAAATTATCATTATTTACTTGAATTTAATATTTTTATTTTCTTTTTTATACATTTCGTTTTTTTAATATAAAAACCCACAGTTTAAAATTGTGGGTATTAAAAATATTGCTTAAACCTTTAAAATTTAAAATTTATACCCTGCCCTTATGATAATTTTGCTATACCTCTTTAACTAATTAGGGTCAATGCACACTATTCGATTAGGTCTCAGTAAACTCACAGTCCGGTTAAATATCTCACATGCTATTTAAATGAAAGACCGGACCGTGATAATAAGACTGTTTGCATTAGCACTCTGCTCATGGTCTGGTCATTCCTTTAAATATCATGTAGGATATTTTAATGAATTGCATATTGGTATGCAGATCTTGGGATCTGAGTGAATAGTTAGGATTGACACTTATTCATGTTTCTATTACCTGATTTCATCTAAATTTGGAAACACACTATAAGTCTGGACTAATTTTTTAGGAAATCTATCTGACAGTTTTTCCAAAATATTTGACCCCATGCCAGAGCCTGTTCCTCCTGCTATAGAATGACATAGCACAAATCCTTCTAAACTGTCACTGCCATCTGCTTCCCTATCGATTATATCAAAAATTTCCTCATTTAGCTTTTCACCTTGTGAAAAGCCAGATGCCCAATTGTTTCCTAAAAGAATAATAATTATAATTTTATACATAAAAAATTTTACAAAACAACTTTAAGTTGTGTACCAACCTGCTCCACCACCATTTTTTGATAGAAAAACGTTCTCTTGATTATACAACTTTGAATAAGGTGAATTAAGTATGGTATTTATCACTCTGGGTTCCAAATCAAGTAAAACAGCTCTCGGAATGTAATGTTCATCATCAGCTTGATAGAAGAACACATCTTTACGATCAATTCCTACAAATTTATTTAAATCATTAAAATACTTTGCAAATTATACAAACTAGTATCTATTTTCAGCACTTTAAGGCCTCGGCCACAATATCAAGCGGAAACTGCCAGCATAGAGTGGAAAATGTGAGAGCGCTGTATTGGATCTTTATGCGAGAATAAAAGAACTGGCTGCAATATTCCTGAGCATAAGCCCTACCACTGGCCCCTCGAAACGAACAAATATTACCCGGGAAGCGTTTCTAATTTACATAAACTGGTTTAAAGATGCTGTTTACCAAAAATATTTTAGTCACTACCGGCAACATAAAGAGATTTGATACTTTCCGCTCCAGGCTTACGCTTGTTATCGTGGCCGAGGCCTTATATTACATGTTAATCTAGGCTAAATAATTCTTCTAAACAAGTACCAAAAAATGAAGTCATCTACATTTATAAGTACAAAAGCTTTTCTCTAAAATATGTGGGTAAAAAATAATAAAAAGATATGTTACCTTCTGTTGCGAAATCCTCTAGTATTCCTTCAGGATTTATTCCATGTTCAGTGCAAAGTCGTTTCCAAAATTCAAAACCAACTAAAAAACACAAAAAATAAATAAGGGTAACCTCAAATTTGCACATAATTACTCACTCTGATTGCCGCATTGGCCCAGTTGCAATGTAATCATTTCACAGGGCATTTTGGTTGAAATTTAAGGCCTAATTCACTTTGAAAATCAACAAAATTACAATTTTTTTATGGAAAATGTTTAAAAAATCGTTTTGTTTAGGTACCTTGACAGTTCACAAAATTTAAACTGCGCACGAACGATTTGATTGGTCAGAAAATTGTGGGTAGGGTACTGAGTGAAGACAGCTACAGATGCATTTGACCTACTGGAAGTGTCTAAAGCCACCATACTTGCCCATTGGCGGGAAATTATAAAATTTTGGTATTTTTAAATAGCAAATCTAGTGCGAGCAGTGCAAAGTTAAATATTCTTTTTGTTTAGAAAAAAGAAAGATACAAACACGCATACAAAAGCAATCAGATCCTAGAGTATCTAATATAAACATAAAAATAATGATTTGCTATTAAATCTATAAATTTTCACAAAAACTCTTATTATTAAACAATAACCGCACGCTTTAAGTTACTAAACTCAACGAACTGAAATCGTAGCTTTCTAAACGTATAAAAATTTAGAAATAATGCTTTTCAATAAACAGATTCTAAACAAATGCACTAATCATGTTGTGTTTCCCCAGTAAATAATGCTGTTAGGGAATTAATTTTAATTATTTTAACTTAATATTTTTAATTAAATAAATTAAACCAAATATTCATAATTAAAATAATACCCAAAATATAGGTAAATAATAAATATAGATTGGTTGCTATGCAATATTAACTGGTTGTTTTGTCAATAACTAAAAATAATTTTCAGAATGTCACTAATATTAGAGAATCCTGAAATTTCTAAAAATAATGAAAACAATTCAGATAGGCAGTACGCGGGACTTGACGAGATCTTTAAGGGACCCAGGTAAAATATATAATATGGAAATGCTAAATTTAACATAACACAAAGAAACCATTACTTATCTATATATAAAAGTCTACATATATTTTCTTAACTCCTCTACCCCTCTGACGTATTTAACGAGGGAGTGCATACAACCCTATATTTTTCAATGTTTGCAAAAAGAAGGATAAAGAAATCGAAAAGTTAGATAAACATGACCCAAAAATATAGTTTTTTTATGAATAGCATTTTTATTTGCTATTAAAAATATTTGTTATTGATAAAATTATTACTTAATTTATTTTAATTACTTTTATTTATTTAAAAAAGTTCTCTAAAGAAAATTTTGATCGTGTGATTTTTACTTTTGTCTTATCAAAAGGTTTTTTTATTGTTATTATTATTTAGTTAAATCACCATTATTTATTAACACAATAAAAATTTGAAGCCACCAAAGTTACAATCAGTTATAAGAAAAATCTAGCTAGTCAAAAATATTCTTAAAAACACTTATTTTCTAACAAAAACATTTAAATACCGCGCTACACTTACTTTTCTTTGATTGTTCTAAGTAAAATATCATTTTATCCAAAAGAAAATTACCAAACACTTTTAACTTTACTCACAAAATATATTTGCCAATTTTCTTAGCCATTACTCCAAACTGCACGAACTTCGGGTGATACTTTACTTAAACCGCACGACTGTAAGTTGACTAAAACGGCACGCACGTTGGATTGGAATTGACTTCTTTTTAACTAACTGACATGTACCATCCGATGGCACCATGTACCATCGGATGGTGGTAAGAAGGAAATTTGGATGAGAACTACTGAGTTAAACCGCACAAACTTTGGATAAGAACTAACTTTCCTCTTTGGGAGCAAAATGCTTAAATAGACCCCTTCCATTAACCAACTAAGTGATTTTGTCAATTACTTATGATTAATAGTTATTAGATTCAGGTGTTCGGAATTTGGACTTAATCTGTCAAAAATCAATTATTTTGCAAAAAATCCAGATTTGTGGATTCATAAAAGTATCTATAAGTCACATTTCCCTCTCTTAGCAAAATCTTGAATTTGATAGGTCTCTTGGTGTCTGATTTGGATTTAAAACTTTTAGTTTTATACAAGTTTGCTCTCGGTCCAGTCAAATCCTAGTATCTTGCGGGTGTTTGTACTAAGTGACTACATAGGATTATCTTTTAATTTTATAAGGTAACTGAGAATTATTATTCTTTTATCTTGGACCGAGTTTTCATTTTTACTAAAAGTTTTTTTGTTTTAATAAAATTCAGAATATAAAAAAAATAAATAAATCTTTTGTCATATTAAAAAAATATTATTGAATATATTTTTTAAAATTTAGTAGACTTGGAAAATAAATTTTTGCAAATAGTTGCAAGAAAAAAATAAAAACCACTATAATTTCTTTTAAAAAGTACCCATAGACAACATGGTAAAAGAGTAAATACAAAATAAACAATTATTTGCTTTAAAATAAATATGCAGTGGCGTATTTTATCAAAAATCGTCATTTTTCTTATTTACTAAAGTCAAAATTGTTTATTTTTTAATTTTGATTTTATGTTGTTAATGAATACTTTTAGTATCACTTAAAGTGGCTTTAACTTTTTTTCTCGAAAACAAAGCGAGATACGAAGAAAATAAAAAAACAAAAAAGTTGCATTCTTCGCATGGTAAATCGAAAAAAATATAAAACTTTATACAAAAATCAGTGAAGTACTTTTTTCTCAATAATATTTTCTGTGGTGCTTACCGAAACGCCACTGGCCCCAATAATCTGTATCTCGAAAACAAAGATTCTTCGCACATATGTTTATATGAACTCTTTACTTGAAAAGTTACAAGGAATCATTCCTTAAAATTAAAGTTATCACTTATGTTACACCCTGTATATACATTTTCATAATGCAGCTTCATCCAATAATTTTCTTTTAATAAATTTCGATCCATTTTTATTATTTTTTTAAAGGATGACGAAAGAATTTATCAAAAAACACTGCAAGGAACAACGGCTATACCAGACTCCCCATTTAAACGACGTCCTATACCTCCATTTTAAAGGATTTTCCTACATTGAAAACCTGGAAGAATACACAGGACTAAAATGTCTTTGGCTAGAAAATAATGGAATCAGACAAATTAGTGGCTTAGGTTAATATTTTTATTTAACTAATTAAATTTAAAAAAATGATAAGATTAATAAGTTAATATCAATCCACTTTTTTTAAACATAGGTCAATCAAGTAATTTTCATTTTCTGTTTTTATGAATTTAAAATCTTAATACAACATTATTAAACTAGATAAGTTATAAATATTTATGACAAATTCTCTTTTATGACCAAACTAAGTAGTTTAATTTAACCTTATATGATTTACTTTTTGTTAAAATTTAACAATACCTAAGGACATGATGCACCACACATAAAAATTTAATAGATTTAACAAAAATACTAAATTATCAAACTATAATAAATTACAGAAGTATTATCGAATTACAGATAATCAAAAAGGATTAAGAAGTTTGTTTCTGCACTACAACCTCATAAAGAAAATAGAAAATTTGGAAAATTGTCCCATCTTGGATACTTTGAATTTATCTTACAACCAAGTAAAGAAAATTGAAAATTTAGGTAATTATGTAAATTATCTTAAAATCCGAGTGAAAACTAAATAGCAGTAACAAGGCTAAAATGTATACTTAATATCTACACAAACAAACATACGTTAAACAAACAAATACCTCTTTGAACGGTGCAAATTTGAGCTATCGAACGCCGGCTGGCTTTCTTCTTAATAAACTCTCCTTCTATGGTCTTTCAACTAAACTCTGTACTTGGCTCTCTAGTTATCTATCTGATCGACGTATGTCAGCTATTGTGGACGGCCATTCTTCAAGCTTTCACCAAGGAAATGCTGGAGTGCCTCAGGGCTCAGTTCTGGCACCAACATTGTTTCTTCTTCACATCAACGACCTTCTCTTGTCCCCAACTAATTTCATTTATAGTTTAGCCAACGATAGTACCCTTCACTCCAGTTTTCAGGTTCCTAAACCCATCACTAAACCTGATTTTGAAAACAAACGCAGAGTGATGCAGATCTCTTTCGCAGGATCTTAATTTAATATTGGATTGGGGCGTCAAAAATCTCGTCCATTTTAATGCATCCAAAACACAACTATGTTCCTTGTCGCAAAAAGAGTCATCAAATATTCATCCTCTACTTATAAACTTATGTTTTACAGAGCAAAGACACCTTCAATCTTGTGGGCGTCACATTTGAAAGTAACCTTTACTGGCATAAACACATTATATCTATAGCCACGGCAGCTTCAAAAATGCTTGGATTTCTCTTTCAAGCCAAAAAGTATTTTTCCCCTTTTAATTTATACACTTTATATGTGTCCCAAATCCGACCTCCATTGGAATATTGTTCTCATATCTGGGGCATGGCGTCCCCCACAACCCTCAGCATTCTTGATTCCATTCAAAGAAGAGCTATTCGTCTCATTAATGATAATTCACTTACAGAAAGGCTTCCCTCTCCTGCCCATCGTCGGGCGGTGGGGGATTTATCGCTTTTTATAGGTACTTCCATGGCTTCTGCTCTGAAGAATTGTCCAGTATAGTTCCTCCACTCACGGTTCCCAACTAAGAAACTCGTGGTGCTGCGCGTATGCATCCCTATACGGTCGAACTGGACAGGCCCCGAACTTCCCACTTTGTTCAGTCTTTTTTCTTAGAGTTTCTAGAATGTGGAACCTGCCGCCCGCGGAGGTCTTTCCTTCTCCCCCAAATCTTCAAGTATTTAAGTCCCGTGTCAACAAACTCCCTCTTACCTCACTTAAGACACCCACGGTACGTTAGTATTTAGGCTTTTAGCCTTCGTGGTTTGTCCAAAGATTTAAAAATATATATATAAAAAAGCCTAGTTCATATATTAACGAAATGCAATTTACGGAACGTATTCTCATTGATCAACTTCGAATGTGTCGATCGCTTTACGCGAGCCAAGCGGCGTAGGTCCATCTGTGCTATCCAGTTAGTTTTAAATAATAATGGGTGATTCATTTGCAGGAGCTTTAAAAAATAACTTTATTAAGCAATATTTATTATCATACGAAAAAATTATATCTTACATTCATTTTTAAAGATTATGCCTTTCAAATGTTGGCCTTGACTGCGCCAAATCGATTCATCAGGATCATCGCGTACACTCGCAGCTACTGCCGCTATATTTTATGCACTACGTACTGGATGTAGCCTATTTCGTCAAGGATTCCCAATTATGAAAATCGGAGTTCAAATTTTTGTGATGGTACAGCGAATAGTTGGCTCATGGGTGGACTATAAGTTGCCCGAAGTGCACGAAACACATTCCTCGGAGAATAATGATTTTCATAACACAAGTTTTAGACGTTGTGCCGAGGACTAAGTCTTTCCACGATAAATTTACAAACAGTACTAAACACAAATACCATGACAGTTTGAAATTTGGACTCTCTCATCTATGCAAAAATACCCACTAGAAATAGTACCTATTAATGAATCACCAGATACGTAAATAGTCAGTTATTGGTACTTATGTAACCAAATATTTGTTCCATAGCTAACAGGACAACTAAATGATAACACTTTTTAATAAAAAAGATATTTGCATTTTTTTAGTTACATATTTTTTCTTATAGAATGCATTAAACCCTGCACACTTTAAATTTGGCACACAACTACGTAGAAACCTTTGAAGACTTTGAGCATCTAGAGAAACTTCTAGAACTATCCGTGCTTGATCTGGCGAACAATCATGTCGAGGATCCGCTTATCGTCCAGATTCTTGGAAAAATGCCTGGACTAAGAGTGTTAAATCTGATGGGAAATCCGGTAATAAGGAAGATTCCTGCTTATAGGAAGACCTTAATACTTGCATGTGTAAGTTTTTAACAACAATGTCTTGCGGTGATGAGATTTCGTAATTAATTTTAGTACCAATAGAATTAATATACTTATTTGTTTCACTTTTACCAGTCATAAACGCTAGATTTAATAATATCGGTTTGTTATATGTTTGGGGATTTTAGTTACGTTTTTCTATTTTTTAATTTAAGTCACAAATGAAATTTAAAAAACAAACCAAAAATAAGATGATAAAAGATATTAAGAATTGCGTATAGAAAGTATATAGTGTGTCTACGTAAGTTGGCGTCATATGGAAAACTTATTTATAATTTAGTTTACTATTTCAAGGTTCCCAATAAAAGACCAAGTCAAGTTAATATTTAATGACCGGAAACTAATACTATTTTTACCATTTAAAGTTATTATTTCTAAAACGTTTTGCATGATCTAAAACCTTAAATAGCAGCAAACCAACCATCAGATATCAAATTGTACCAGTCATCTACGAGGTTTGGCCAAAAATGAAATTTTTGCTTAAGAGTAAGGTACCTATATTTTTACTTATATCAAAAATGTTTATAAGGAATAGATAGTGCAATTAATAATTTTTATTTTTTAGGACAATTTTAAATAAACTTTTTAAATTTACTTATATCAAAACAAGATCAATGTATTATGCTTTTATGTAAAAACTTACACACCATTATTGCAGAAAAAATTGTTTAAAAAAAGTTTTTTCTCTTAAATAAAGAAAATTTTATATTTGAAAGTAATTTTTCTTTTAGACATCTTTAATTCATAACATATTTTGATATTAGCATTGATTTACATTTTTGGCCAAACCTCGTACATGACTAATTGATATCCATTGGTTGCATTTTAGGTTTTGGACTATGCAGAACTTTTAACGAATATCTTTTATTAGTAAACTTGAAATTTTCCCTATATAACGCCAACGTACATAGAAACATTGTACAGAAAAAACAGGATTAAAATATATTTTGATAAAACCTTAGTAATTTAAAAGATAAGCTAAAATTCAAAAATAAAATAGGCCTATGTTTTTTTCTATAGAAAAATCTTCAATATCTTGATGATCGTCCAGTGTTTCCTAGGGAAAGAGCTTGTGCAGAAGCTTGGTAAGTTTTAAAGATACCTATAGTTCTGTGTGGTTTATTAAGTCCGCAACAAATAATTTTGTTATTTGTTATTCCATAAAAACAATTTTTAGGGAAAGAGGAGGAGTAACAGAAGAACATGCTGAGAGAAAACGATGGATTGACAGAGAGCGCCAAAAAATTATGGATAGCGTAAATGGTAAGCTGAGTCTGTTTAGACACAAAATTTATGTTTTAAATCCCTAATATATCAAAAAATACTATTTTTAGCGCTTATTGCCATGAGAGATCAACGAAGAGCTGAGCGCCAAGGGCAAGAACAAAATCAACAAAGTCAAGATAGCGGTTTCTGTACATCAGTCGCCGATTCAGAAAGTGAAGCTGAAAATCTATCACAACCAAATCTGGTGAATTACGTGGACGAAAACGGTGAAAATAGTGGTCAAGAAGACAGTGGAGCCCAAGGTAATTGGTGCACTACAATGCCATGTTACAACGAATACAACGTAGGATCACCAGCGATTCCAAATTGGTTTGCTCTGCGCAATGACGTAGTGATCTGAGTTTTTCCCGCGATACTTAAATTAAGCCCCTAAGAAAGACTGCAATATTTGTGAATTTCGACCATTTTTTTTAATTTCATGGAGATTTCAACGTTCACGTTCATAGAATAATATTACAGTTAATAATAAACCAGTGTTTAAAGCACTTAAAAACAAAGTATATTATTGTTTACAAATTTTCTCACATTACTACATCAGAGGCGTTGATGACGTCATACGCAAGATCCCATCTTGTATTTATTGTATCATGCTACAATACTATACAACATTTTCAGTACTTCTGTTGAGAATCTGAGAATGTGTAATTTTTGTTCACAGAAAATCTTCAAAACAACCTGGGTACCTCCAGAGAAGATACAGAAAACGATGATGTCTCTTCCGATGAAGAGCCAGAAAGAATCTACAATTATGGTAATGCGACTGCTAGGGATGAAGAAGAGAATAGCGATTCTGAATCGTCCGATTCGGACTCTGATTCTAAATCTGATGACTCGTATGATTTTATGAGTGACAAGCAAACAAGTGAAGATTATTCCGAATATAGGACAAGAATATTTGATTTTTTCTAGAAAAGGTATTTCTAATAATAAGTTTAATGTCTAATTAAAGAAATACTGGAAGGTACACAACGTAGTTTAAAAATTTATAAGTTTAATTGGTACAACTTTTCTACACCAGACTTACACAGTTTCATGGACGTATAGGGGGGCGGGGTGTGGGGGTTGAAAGATGAGAACATTTTTTTGCTCTTTAAATTCAATCGCAAATTTTTCGCAGTAAACCCCCTCCTCTTATAAAAAAACTATAAATAGGTTCGTGCACAGTTTTACTAATACCTATAAAATATATAAGGTGGTCCCTAAGTATCGGGCCAAAATTCAACTAAAGAATTGCGACGTTAAAATATTGCGATTTAACCATATCAACCAATATTTCATATATGTTTTAAGTATTTAAATAAAACTAGGTATTTAGGGGTTTTCTGACATGAGCTATTCATATCCGATGTTAATTTTTAGGTGTTAACCAGAGGACGCAACCTTCACTACTTGAATTTCTCTAAAACGTCGCAACTTTTTGTTCTTCCCTGTATGTACCATCCCAGTAAAATATTAAACTCTTCAATGCGTTTTACACAAAAAAGGTATACCTTGTAAGAATCGCTCTAAGCAACCGTTTTCTAGATATTCGCCATTAAGTTATTTAGTGCAACCCAAAATGCCTTTAAAAGCAGCAACTGCCCCATTATAAACGAAGGCATTAATGTAGTTATCCAAATACATGTTGGTTGCACTAAACTTAGATTTGAATAACTTATGTCAAAAACCCCTCAATACCGAATTTTATTACAATATTTAAAATGTATCAAATAATATAGAAATAATTTGAAAATATTTTGGGAACTTTAGCACCCTGTATCTCAGTTAATATTAACTTTGGTACTGAGGTAAGTTTAGTTAAATCGCAATATTTTAACGTTACAATTCCCCAGGTGAATTTTGGCCTATTACTTAGGGACTACCCTGTATATATATTTTTTAATATATTTTACTATTGTGATTCTTTTACAGATTTTACACCAAAGAAAAAATCATTAGTTCAAGAGATTGAAGACCCACAGCAGCCTTGTACGAGTAAACAAGTTTTAGCTGAAGACCTAGAAAAAGAAATTAGAGAAAGAATTCGTCATGAAAAGGAGAAGTGGGATGAAGAACATGATATATCAAATATTATTTCTGAAAAAGAAAAAGAGAGACTAAATGAAGAAAGGGAACTAGATGATATTGGAGATGAATTAAAAGAAAAATTAAAAGAGCAAAATGAGCATGATTTCCAAATGGTTATTGAGGGTATGAACAAGATTTGCGCGTATGAAACATCTGATAAGGAAACAGTAACAACACTCGCAAAAGAAAAAAATTATGAAACAAATGATCTAATAGATATTTTATCTACAGAGAGTACAATACCTGAAGAAACTGAATCAACTACTGCAGTACCAAATCCTAAACAACACCCTGACAAAATATTGAAATTAATAGAGGAAAAAGCTGAAGAAGTTGGTTCAAATGAAAAGCTAAGTGAACCTGTAGAACAAAGAAAAGAATATGCCCAAGAGAATGCTTTAAACAATGTCACTCTTTCAGAAGAATACATTGGATATAAAGAAGGAAAGTCAAACAGTACTACGGATGTATTACAATCAATGGAAGTTGTAAATGAAGCCACTGGTTTACCTAAAGAATCAACTCTTGAAACAGAAATAGATATGTTAAATGTAGAAAAAAATATTCAAGAAAATTCACCAAAACATCATGATAACAACTGTAATGAACTTATAGAAGAAATATGTGACGAAATAAATGATAACAATAAAAATTCCCACGTGTCAAACATAGTTGTAAATGAAAATGGCGAAGAGCACCTAGAGAAACAACTTTACATAAATCTTAAAAAATTGAATCCAGAAGTTGTTAATGATGAACTTGGTAATAATAAACAATGCGATTTACCAGTTAAAAATAATACAATCCTTAACATTTCAAATAAGGAAAAAGGCAGATGTCAGAAGTGTCAAGATGATGTTTGTCAATGCAAAGAAAACCAAAAAGGAAATGTAAATAAATCAGAAGATTTAGAGGTGCATATTGCGGAGATACAAGAAATCACAGAAGTAATTACAGAAAATATAAATATGCCTCAAAAACCAACTAATGGACACCAAAATAAGCAAAAACCAAGATCTTTGTTTACCATCCATCAAGCTCAAAGAAACGTCGAAGATCAATCTGAAGACAGTGATGATAGCAGCAGTGATACTAGCGAGGATGAAATTGAAAATAAAGAAAGTTATTTTGTAAGAAAAATTGATAAGTCTGAAAAATTGAAATATGATATTTTCCATGAAATTGGCGAGGGAGACTTTACTGTCCAAGCTAAAACAAAGGCTGAATTGCAACAATGTCTTTTGGGAGAAAATAGTACGGAATATAAGGAAGATCCTACTGAAAATAGAGAGTACAGAGAGATCATGACTTGGGATATTGAGCTACCTCCACAAAACCGAATGATCTTAAAGCCGATTGAAAGAAAGAAGCCTGAAGAAGAGGGCAAATTTAAAGATGAACTTTGTGAAATGATTTTACACTCCAAGAAGGAGGACAAACCAGAATTTGAGATGACGCCTCCTAAAGATATTGCTGAGGAAGATGATAAAATTATGTATGCTAAGAATACCAATGAAAGTATATGTTCTTATAGGAGCGTTTACACTGAGAGAAATATAGATATTAAAGAGGGCGACATAAAGCCACCCATGGTGTATAACGCTTTAAAAATGTCAAAAAATCACCCTGTTTACAACCAAAAGGACGGAATTATGTGCGAAAATGAAAAAATAAGTGAAACAGAAAGTTCTGACTTAGACAATGGATTGGTTGTGAGTAACACTATAGCTGAAGTGCGAGAAGGAATGCGTGAGTTTAACAGAAGATTTGAGGAGTTTAATGAACGTTCTAGATTAGCAAGAGAAAAAATTATCAAGGATTACAATGATGCACTGGAAACAGAAATAAAAATTGTGGATAAGTTTATGAAGCTGCAAGAAAATACGGAAATAAGACATCAAATGTCACGCCGGCCTTATGTTAAAAAAGAAAAAGTGGAAATTACTGATGAATATTTAAAAAACATTTTGGTGATATGGGAATGTTTTTGCCAGAAGACTTGGAAGAAGGTGAAAACAGTGGCTTGATTAGAAAGTGGAAAAGTACTGAAGAACCCGATCCTGAAGAAGTTAAAGTGGAAGAAAAAACGATGGGAATCAATAAAGAAATTGAAGAAAAATTTATAAACCAGTTGGATCTTTTAAAAAGCTCGTTGAAGAAGAAGAACAAATGGAAAGGCAAAAGGAAAAGGAAGAAGAAGAAGAAAACGCTAAAAGACAAAGAGAAAATGTGTTTAAAGAAAAACTTCTGGAGAATATCGAATCTAATGAAAATAATGAGGAACATACTCAGGTGCTTTTCAATACTGAGTTGAATAATTACGAAGAGAAGATTGAAGTAAGAGTAACCAATGAGAGTAATGTTAGTTCTTCGCTAGAACAAGCAGAAGAATTTCCGGAAAATGTTGAAAAAGTAATAAATTAACTTCAAAGAGTATAATCGAATCTTATAATGAAGGAACATCACAAGAAAAGACATAGAAACCTGTGAGGAAAGGTCCATAATTAAACGAAACGTCACTTGTTCTTTGGAGATGCAGTTGGCTCAAAAGAAATAATGAATTTATTTAGTATACTATATCTGTGCAGCATTCATGGTCAGAAATTTTACTAGTTTGTACGGTTTATGTAATTAAAGTAGTTTACAATTAAACATATTTTTGTTTTTTTTTTTTCGTGCAGTAATAAAAAGTGAAAATTTCTTGTTTGTTCTATATTAGTTTGTCAAATAAAGATATATTACTTTTTATTTTAGGTATTAAATCAAGTTTTCTAAACTGACAAGTTCAAAATTCTTTAAGTATTAGTACTAACTGATCCCCATTTTTTAATAATACTTATTAAGAATACAGGGTTATTCACGATGAGTGTCAAATTGGTATTACTTAAGCCCTGTGCCAAAATTTAAAAAATGTATCTTTGGTTTCCGGGAGTTTCTAATAGAACACTCACCGTAAATAACCCTGTATAGAATCATATACGGAGTATTTCATTTAAAATACCAAAGTTGCCCTTTATCGGAAAGTCAGACATTTTGCTTTTTGTGCTAATATAATATCTCAACCAAATGCACCAATGCAATCAAGCATTGACGTATTATCCTGTAATGGTTAATACGTCTGTGTGACGAAGATATGGCAAAAAAAACTTAAAAAATATCGCTAGTTCATACAGACGCGAAAAGCGAATTGCGAAAGCGAATATTTGGTCAAAAAATTCGCGTTTTTTTTTCATGTTCATACAACTGCAAAATTCGCCGAAATTCTAGGCAACAACATAACCTACAAATTTCTATATTGTTTTTACTTCGGTGGCGACGCGACGCTACGCTTGGGTTCTTTTGAGATTTTCTTAGTTTTTCCTTTTAATAATATAACATTTGTATGTTGTAATGAATAAAGAATATAGCACATTTATTTGGCTACAAAGACGTAGAATCGCTGCAAATTTATTATAAATAAAAAGGGCTAAAAAAGTTAATATAAATTCAAATCAAAAAACACAAAACACTTAAGAAAATGAACACAAAAATAACGTTTCAGACAACTAATAAAATGACATAAAAATAACAATAACAAAATTATTTTTGAAATAACATATGACCAATATCCTCTTGTTTCTACGCATGTGCACACGCGAGTATTCGGAAGAAATTGAAATGATCTTAAGTTTCCCGCCCACTAGATTTTACATTTTGCGAATTCGCAATATCTTTAAACTGTCTTAATTTTGAATTACCCGCCTTTAAAATGGGTCAATTCTAAGTTCTAGGAAAAGTAATTTCCGGAAAAAGGTTTTTCTCGAAAATAGTAAGCATGTGTGTCCAAATAGGTCTAAAAAGGCTGGGGTGATCAGTTTAACTTTAAATAAGTACTATCCGGTGATAAAACATGTTTTTCTACGGATGTTAAAAATGTATATGTCGCAGGCAAATGGTTATTTTAGGCAAATAGCTTCTGATAAGGCAAATGCTTTCTGCCCAGAAACCACTGGCCTAAAATAACCATTGACTGAGACGCATACATTATTAATGTAGTTTTAAACCAACGGCCATTACCCACGCTTATTATCCACATCCATTACCAATGGCCATCACAAAGTGATTTAAATATGTGTATAAATAGCATAATTTATACATGTTTTCGACAACCTCGTTTTTAAATATGACTCTTTAGTCAAGGGCACTATTCTTAAGTCACATATGGGTATAAAAATATTTAATAGGTACGTAAAATACACTTATAATAAAATAAATTGCGATAAAAAATTTACAATAGACTATAATATCGCGTATGCCATGAGTGCCACGACTGATAATCTGTCACAAATCAGGAACAGCAAATGTATTGTGTGTATTGATATAAATCCATAAGAAAGCTGTTTTAGAATGTTTTTCAGTAATGTATCAATCGTCACAGAAAAAAAGTATAGTATGCAACTCGCATGGAATACTCATTTCTCTCTCGTACTAGTGGAAAATAAGTAACATTCCATTCTCGTCCCATAATATACTATTTCATAATCGACGATAATTTCCCTGTCAATTGTGACTATATTTCTTTTGCTAATGTAAAAAAAAAACATTTTTTTAATTTATATTTATTCCCCAAAAATATGTACAAAAATAAAATGGTATGCACTAATATTAACTTAACTATGCAGGTACAGGAGTATCTCGTGGCGGTGTCTGTATTTAAAATTCATAATCCAAAATTCTTGCTATTTCGTCAAAAACTATCAGTACTTACTTATATATTAAAACTTCTCCCAGCATTTCCAATATGGAAAGCTAGTAAAAATTTAAATACACAAGTAAATAAAACTATACATATATCACAGTTGTCTAGTGACTTTCCTTATGCCTACTTTCGTGGTGTAGGCTCTCTTTGTGCTCTCTATTTTGATGTGCCTTGTTTTGATGTTGGTGATGCTCTCTATTTTCATGATGTTCTTTATTTTGGCCGTGGGAGTGATGTTCTCTATTTTGATGTTTGTTTTCGTGGTGTTCCCTGTTTTGGTGGGATGGATGTGCTTCATGATGTTTCTCATGTTCTGAAAAGTGAAAAAATCATTTTGAAGTGAAGAACAAAGTTTAGTACATCCCTAATACTACAGACTGTCCACGGATGGGGTTTACAAAAGGACAAATTTTAGTCGTTCTTTATAAAGTTTTTTGCTTGTAAAAACAAATAGGATTCACGAAGAGAAAATGTTGATTTTGTATACAGGGTTCGCAAAAATTAAAGAACACTCCAAGAGTAAACTACCTTTATTTTTCATTTTTAAGCAAAATATCATTTAGAAAATCTATGAATGGAACTACATAATTGCGTAAGAAAGAAGGTCGTTGATGAAAAAACAATGTTGGTGCCAGTATTGAGACCTGAGACATTTCTGCCTCATATTTTGCTAGTTTATTCTAAGATATTTCATACACTATGCTTACCCTTTAAATGATGTACAACAGATCCATGGTGTCTTTCGTGACCGGCATGGTGAGCACGAGCAGCTAAAAACGTGTAAAAATAATTTATGTAACAAGTGCATAAAGTGGAACTTATTTTACGAATGGATGGTTAGTTCTGGTTAGTTAGCACGAGCCGTTAGGCGAGTGTGGCAATCCCATTAGTAAAAAGAGACCTTTTATTAGACTGGGCCAAAAAAACAAACTTTTTTTTCTAACGGTGCTGTACAAATATTGTTCATGACGACGAAAGAAAGATATCCTGAAATTTTCAGCCCTTAATATTAACATAAGATGTTGGTTGGTTGGTTTGAGGCGGGTTTTGTCATTCGACCATGTTTGCACTGCAGCCAATTGACTTATTGTGCACCCTCCCTTGTTACAGAAGTCCACTGCCCTTTATCAGGTTTAGTAGATTTCTGCCAAGATGTTCATGCGGGAGCGGGTTCCCGCTATGTATGTTCCTAAATAGACTGTGTCTTTTGCGTGTCAGTGTAGTGTAGTTGTATATTATGTGTAAGGCTGTTTCCTTCTCTTCCCCGCAAAGCCTGCATGTTATGGGTCCATTGTAACTGCCCATTTTTTGCAAGTGTTAGATGACAGTGTCCTGTCAGAAGTCCTACTACTTGTCTTAGCTGAGTGCGCTCCAGCTGGAGGACCTCCGTTTTTAGTTCCTTGGAAGGATCGCCCAGTGTCTCCTTCACATGTCTTTGGCCAGGTGATGTATGCCAACGAGCAAGATGTTGTTGTTGAGACCATCTGCTTATCGTTGTTTTCGTCACCTTTTTGGACAGTCCGAGTACTGGTTCTGGACCGTTAAACCTTCTAGACGACCCAGCTCTTGCTAGTTTATCTGCTTTTTCATTGTCTTCTATTCCCGAGTGTCCAGGAACAGAAGTTCAATCCTGTTGTTACTGGCGGCGAGCTCTTTGATACTATTCAGACATTCCATCGTGATTTTGGATGTTATACGATGGGCATCCAAGGCTTTTAGAGCAGCCTGGCTGCCTGAGAGAATGTGAATGATGTGGTTGTAATACCCTCTTCTCCTATTCTCTTGAACGCATGCTAGAATAGCATATATTTCTGACTGGTGTACAGTGGCTTGCCTCCCTAATGGGAGGCTAAAAGCTTTGGGCCTTGCCCCAAATACACCAGCACCTACTCCATCATCCGTCTTTGAGCCATCGGTGAACCAAACCAAGCCTCTCTCAAGTGATGGAGGTGTTCCATTTGTCCATATGTCAGGATTACAGCTGACCTTATATGGTTTTTTGAAGTTGTAGACCCCAGTCATGTGGTCTGATCTCACATTCAAGGGCTGTAGGTCGATAATTCCCGTTACCCTAGTGTGACCGTGTCCTTGGATGTTGTTTCAACGTCCCAGTATTATCGTTCTATAGGCGGTATTTATAGCCTTCGTCTTGACATTAAGAGGTGAATCATTAAAATTATGGATTTGTTAACAATTGTTCAATTTTTTATATAAAATCTCGTAATTAGTCATTCTTAAACCTTCGACGACGATTCATATTTTTGAAGGAAATTAAATTATCTACAAAAAAGCTCTTTTAGTAAATTTCCATATAACGAGCCGTTTTCTTGTGAAGAAATGTGAAGAATCCTTTTTGCAAAGTATAAAAATTTCCTTAAGAATAATTATTTGTTTTATAAAGATATTGATATTAATGATAGTTTAAAAATCCAGAGTCTAAGTGACAACATTAAAAAAAAAACATAAATAATGTTTAAGGGGCGATTACAAGAAAACGGCTCGTTCTACGAAAATGTACTAAAAGAGCTTTTTGTAGAAAATTTAATTTTCTTTAAGAAGATAAATTAGTTGAATGTTCAAACTAACTGATTTCGAGATTTTGTAGTATAAAAAATGCAACAATTGTTGAAAAACCAATAATTTTAATGATGTACCTCTTAACGTTAATAGTAAGGGCTGAAAATTTTAGGATATTTTCCTTTCGTCATCATAACCAATATTTTTACAGTACCGTTAAAAAATTGTTGTTTTTTTGGCCTAGTCTACACTTTATGCGTGTGTTGGATGCTATATTTTTTTCTACAACCGCACACATTTTATAATTTAATTTCGGAATAATCCAAATTCATTATTACCAATAATTTTTATTATTAAATTATCTGCAAACTTATGAATTTTAAATTTTATTAACACATAAACTAAAAAAGTAATATAGTAAATTCTTTACTTACAACCACTAACTGAGGATGTAAAATAGACAATTTCAGTTCCATTCAAGCAGTATTTAGGACAAACCTCCAAACCTAAAAGGAAAAACACAACAGATATTAGAAAATTTTCCACCTAAAAAAAAAGTGTAAGAATTTTGACCAGAAGTTATTTGGTATTTTTTTACAGGGTTTGTTCTGTAATCAAGGCCGTAGTAAGGATTTTTATTTTTATTTAATCTAAAACAAACCATAGGACCCAGACCAAATATACCAGGTGCTTCTCAAAGGTGGTCCCCCTATAACTTTTTACATTTTAAGATAGAAAAATGAAATTTGTTATATCGTTATTTGACATAATTGTAGATTAATTGATCTATTCATTTGATTTCTATTACTTTCGGTCTAACCAGAAATGACTGCTACTAACAAGCGAATAGATCAATCAATCCACAATAATACAGACAAAAAGCAGTTTAGAATATCATCACGTATCCCTATTTGTATTGTAATGCGCTTGCGCAGAAGCGATACATTAGTTCCTGTTCGTTAAACTTATCAATACGACACACGTATCCGTATAGCGATCGGTAACGTATACCGACTTTGATACGTCAAAATTAGAAAAGAAGAAAATGTCTTACGTAAAATTTTATCAAAAACAAAAAAAAACGATTTTCTGCGGCGTGATTTTTTTAAAGAGGGGCTTTAGAAAAAAATGTACAGGGTGTCCCATTTTGGTTGTCCCTTATGGGAAACTTGGAAACCATAAGAGATATTAAAAATCCGATACCCCATCCTCGAGCTCTTTTTGGAGAAAACATTTATGGTAAAAACAGATCATCGCCATCGCGAAGCGTTTTAGAGATACAGGGTGATTCTTGATTTTTTTCACTTTTGAAAAGGCCCTGTAGCTTTGTTGTTATTACAGATACGAGAAAACTAATTGCACATTATAAAGACACTTTTTTCCGTAGAATCCAGAATAATATCTCATAGTAGGTGGTTTAATACAATTTTTACGTCAAATATTGGAAAAATTATGATTTTAAAGACGCATTGCGGCTTCTATCTGTTTTTAAATTGTTTTATATTTTTCTTTAAAAACAATACTGCCATCCCTCAACTAAGGAGATATTTCCGTAGAAAAAAACAAAAAAAATTAATTAATAAAACTTTTTTTTTTATTATTTTTATTTATTTTTTTCTACGGAAATGTCTCCTGAGCTAAGGGATGACAGATTCCTTTTAAAACAAAATATAAAACAATTTAAAAACAGATAGAAGCCGCAATGCGTCTTTAAAATCATAATTTTTCCAATATTTGACGTAAAAATTTATTAAACCACCTACTATGATATATTATTTTAATCAGAAAAAAACAAGCAATTTAATTATCTAATCATTTATAGGGTGTCCCTAATAAAAAAAAAACATGTTTGGGTCATATGTCAAAAATGACAGCTCAAAAAATTTTTGGCTACGCCACTGGATTCTACGGAAAAAAGTGTCTTTATAATGTGCAATTAGTTTTCTCGTATCTGTAATAACAACAAAGCTACAGGGCCTTTTCAAAAAGTGAAAAAATCGAGAATCACCCTGTATCTCTGAAACGCTTCGCGATAGCGATGATCTGTTTTTAACATAAATGTTTTCTCCAAAAGAGCTCGAGGATGGGGTATCGTATTTTTAATATCTCTTATGGTTTCCAAGTTTCCCATAAGGGACAAACAAAATGGGACACCCTGTACAGTAACTTATTACTCTCTAGCCGACCCGTGCCTACTTCGTTGGGCGTTAATTATACAGGGTGACCGGGAATATGTGGGCAATCTTTCTGATTCATATAACACACATGAAAATAATATATTATAAGTTTCGGTTCGTTTTTTTCTAAAGCCTTTCTTTACTGAGATATGTGCCCTTAAAGGACGCCGCTGAAAACAGGTTTTCCTTAAATAACTTTTCTAGTACTTGGTATAATAACTTTTTTATGTGAGAGATACTACTAGGGACTAAAATGGTGTCCTTTTAGAACATTTACATTCCTTAGGTCGGATTTACTCTTACACCCTGTATATTGCAAAAATAAAAGTAGTGTTTTTGGATAACTTAAACCATTAGCCAATAAAGCGATTTCGAGAAATACAATTTTTTGCTTAAATAACGTTGTATTGAATTTTTTGGGGTTATTAGATGTTTAACCCATCGTTCTCCATGTTTCGTCAACGTTGTCCAAGCACTGAAACATACAGTTATGCATTTCACAGCACCTTTTAGACAACGCGGTAGTGCCACCACGGTTATTTTTAAATAACTACTACCTAAATTTGTCTCCCCCACTGGAAATCGAACCGGCGACCTCTGGCTTCGAAGATCAAAGCTCTGTTTAATGCGCCACGGAGGAGACAAAAATAAATTTGTATGTCAGTTTAACATGGGTTTTCTTTAAACCTATGCATTCTCTAGCTTTAATTATAAAAGATTAGGGAACCCTTTATAAGGCTGCAACAATAATTTTTATTGTACCGAAAAAAATCTTTTTGGAAAGGTTTTTTAGTGCTAATTGCAACAGAAAAACCTAATGTTTTTAGATGTTGTTCCCACAACACAAAAAGTTGTTTTGATCAAAAACGCTTCAATTTATCGATATTAAACAGGAGTACCCTTTTTAGCTAAGGGTTTAAGCAATCAAAAAATACTACCTATATTTCTCTAGCCTGCAGGGTGTCAAAATATTTAGCACTCCGTTCTAAGAAAAAGTTTTTTTGGAACGTCCTTAGGATGGCCAATGAATACAACTTGAACACATAATGTTATGAAAAGGCTGGGAACAAGAAAACAAATAAAAACTAACTTACCCGGGGGTGTTGTAGATGCTGGTATCGTAGGAGTGGTTGGTGCTGGAGTCGTTGTGGTGGTAGTCGTTGTAGAAGTGGTAGTACTCTCCGTAGTAGTCGGAGGTGTAGGGGTAGTGGTGGTTGTGGTAGAGGTGGTTGTAGTCGGAACAGTTGGAAGGGTGGTCGGAATAGTTGGAAGGGTGGTCGGAATAGTTGGAAGGGTGGTCGGAGTTGTTGGAGGGGTAACTGAAACTGTGGTAGGTGTCTCCGTAGTTGTAGTTGTGGTACTTGTTGTAGTTGAAGTTGTTTGAGCCGTACTGTAAGAAATACGTCAAATTATTTTTAAAGGGTAAAAATATTTTGGAAGGTACCGGGCATGAAGAATCAAATAGTAGTATCGGCACCTGTTGCCGGATTTTCCTGTTTTGTGCTACACGTATCTTTTCTCGTTTTTTTGTTTATTTGGAATGTCCCATTTATTTTCACTGCAATAAATTGCAGAGGCTAAATTTAGTAAGACCACAAATGTTTTAAAATATCCATTTTGACTAGCTGCTGAGATAGAACAACACCACAATTAAGGTAAAAAGTTTAAATGCGCTCAAATATCTCCAAAACCACTTAAGCTAAGTCTATAAATTTTTACATTTAAGGGTTTCTGGGCAAGTAGAATCAAACTATGATACTGTTATTGTTGTCAGATTTTCCAGTTTTGCGCTAAATATAATATTTTTGGTATTTTTAAACAAAATACCCAATTTATTTTAATTGCAATAAAAGGCGCGTGCCAATTTTAGTTGAGATTCCAATTTTTCAAAATTTAATCTTTACCAGTTACCAAGACATGACAAAAAACGCAATTCTATTAAAATTTGGCAACAATATTGATATCACTGTTCAATTGGGCATGCCAAAACCCATGAACACCAAATTTTGTAAACATAGCTCTAGCGGTTTTAAAGATATTTAGGCCCTAAGTTACTTTTTGCTAAAAGTGCAGTGTATCATATCTCAACAACTAATAAAAACAGAATTTGACTGGTCCAATTTATTGCAATAAAAATAAATGGGGCATTTCATTTAATAAAATGAGAAACAAATATGTGTAGCACAAATCTGGGAAATCTGGCAACAGTGCCGATATCACTATTTAATTCCTCATGTCTAAAACATCTTAGATACCAAATTTGGTAAATGTAGCTTTAGTAGTTTTAAAGATATTTAAGAGTTGCGGTATTTTTGTGTATGAAATTTTGATATAAGAAATGTCTTAAAATTGACCTAGGTATTTTTTATTATCATTATTTACCCAGAGTAAGAAATATTAATTCTCGCTAGGGGAATGGAGTAAATAATAGCAATTTCTCAGGTTAGTAGTAAAAAAACAGGTAATTTTCTAGAAACCTGCGGCAACTCTAATTTTGACGAAATTTAGTATACGGGGGTTTTTGAGGCGCTGATTACGAATCTAAAAGAATTTTTGGCGGAAACGTTTCGTTCTTAAGATATTCATCATCAGACTTGAATTTTAAACTAATCCTATTTTTACAATATTCCCCTTCTTTTCCACACAATACTTGATTTTAAGCTAAAGTGGCACACAATATTTGATTTTTACCGTTTAAAACCCCATTTTTTTACGTATTTTACATTATTTTTGCATTAAATTGCATAGCTATACTTTGAATCATTTCAATCCCAGTGTGTCATGAAGCCCTATGTGTATGTATGGTTGCCGCATTATCAAAGAACAGCCACGCAATTTAATTCAAAAATAATGTAAAAACGTAGAAAAACGGGGTTTTAAAAGGTAAAAATCAAATATTGTGTGACACTTTAGCTTTAAATCAAGAATTGTGTGCAAAAGAAGGGAGAATATAGTGAAAATAAGCTTAGTGCAAATTTGAACTTTGATGATGAATATCTCGAGAACGAAAGGTTTCCACCAAAAATATTTCAGATTCGTGATCAGCACCCCAAAAAACCCCGTATCCCAAATTTCGTTTAAATCGGAGTTGCCGCAGGTTTCTAGAAAATTACCAAAAAAAATATTTTACTTACCCGGGTACAGTGACCGGTGAAGGTGTACCTTAGGACAAAAAATCATTATGTTACATTTTTTTTCAAAACTGTATTATCAAATATACAGAATGTTCCCAAATTTAGTACAAATATTTTAAGGATGTATTTTTTGGATAAAAATGAATCTCACAAAGGAACAAAACAAAATGTAAACAATGACAAACACAATGTGGTTATTTAAGACAAAATAAATTAAAAATGCTAATAAATATTACTAAAATACGCGTCACAGCCTGAGCCATCCGTTAATACAAAGACGATTTTTCGAAAACCGTTTGTTTTATCACAAAAACGCAAGAAACCAAATATATACACGTAGCTCATAGTCCCTCGGCCAAAAATGAAATTGACTTAATGATAGAAACACTTTTAAAACATTTTTACGGACTTCCTTTTGACGAGTCTACCACGAATATTCATACCCATATATGGAAGCGGCGCTTTAACCCAGTCAGTCAATGTCAAATGTTTCAGGTGTCGGACTGGGCAAACGCGTCACTTTTTTGTTGGACAAGTTTACCACAATGGTTTACATGCAATTTGTACACATTGTGTCAAAAATCGTGTCAAAAAAGTGTTACAGTCACGAAAACATAAGACCCATGGACCCCGACACCCGAAACATATACAGGGTGTCCCACCGGGAACTGCCGCGATCGATTTCGCGAAAAGCAAGCTTTGGAATATTTTGAAAATTTGGTAACAATATAAAGTCAGTGGGGGACATACAACTAAAATATTTTGACAGCTCTACCACTTCCGGTTATACCGGAAGTTAATATCAACTTCCTTATTTTGAATGGAACACCCTATAAATTATTTATTTTTTAGATTCTGCTTAAAATTTTAAACATAATTTATGTATAATGTTCTATACCTAAGTCCAACCGTTTTTGACTTATTTTGAATTTTATGTCAAAAATGACGTTTGCAACCCATTACATAACCATTAATTTCTTATAAACAAAAGCCTCTAATATGATTTGGGGTTGGATTACTCGTAGAAAAAAAACCACATTAGCAAACGGTATTCATATTTTCACAATTAATAAATACAGAGTGGTAAAAAATATTAGTAAAAAATTATTACGACAAAAACCTTAAGAGACAATTTTTTTAAATGGAACCCTCTATCTTTTTACCTTATCCTATTAAGCATGAAAAATAAGGATACGTTTGTATAAGGATGTTTATTTCAAGAATTTATAGTTTTCGAGATATTAACAATTTAATATTTATCTATTCTAACAATGCTTTTAAATCACTGATCTCGATGGATTGCCAATGTTATAACCTGCGCGAAACAAAAGTTACATTTCATGGGAGAAAAACCGGTTTGTGCGCAAGCCAGTTGAGGGTACGGGGGTGCCACTATTTGTATTTTGCCACGGCTTTTAAGTGCGCATATTTATCCACCCACTGCGCGAGGTCGTAAAAATCCGAAAAATGCTTCTTTCCACTGCTGATCTAAATGTAGGTTATCTATGTTTTAAACACGGTTTAGTTTTGCTTCTATTTAGTTGGCCTTGACAACAAAATGCGGCGTCACATAGTATATATAAATATTAAATCGTTAATATTTCGAAAACTATACATTCTTAAAATAGATACCCTTATACAAACTTACCCTTATTTTTAATGCCTTATAGAAAAGGGTAATAAAAGATAGGGGTTTCCATTTAAAAATTTGACTTTTGACTTTGTCCATATAATTTTCAATGATTATTTTTGACCACTCTGTATTTATTAATTGTGAAAATATAGAAACAGTCTACTAAGGAAGTTCTTTCTTTACAAGGAACCCAACCCCAACTCATATTAATGGCTTTTGTTTACAACAAATTGATGGTTATGTAATGGCTTGCAAATATCATTTTTGACAAAAAAATTAAAATAAGTCAAAAACGGTTGAACTTAGGTAAAGAAAATTATACATAAATTATGTTTAGAATTTTACGCAAAATCTAAAAAATAATTAATATATAGGGTGTTCTATTTAAAATAAGGAAGTTGATAATAACGTCCGGTATAACCGGAAGTGGTAGAGCTGTCAAAATAATTTAGTTGTATGACTTTATAGTATTACCAAATTTTTAAAATTTTTCAAAACGTTTTCGTGAAATTAATCGCAGCAGTTCCTGGTGGGACACCCTGTATGGCGGTATGAATATTCGTGGTAGACTCGTCAAAACGAACCCCCATAAAATGGGTTTAAAAGTGTTCTTAGCATGAAGTCAATTTAATTACTTGCTCAAGGACTATCGGACGGGATGCATTTATACACATTAGGAAAATACCTTATTGTGACAAAAAACACCCTAAAATTAGTTGTATTAAATTTTAGAAAACCCTGTTCATTATTGTACACAATAATACAGGGTGCCGACTATATTTTGATCCATTTTGATGGCGAATAAGTTTACAACAAATAAAGATATCGAAATTCGGTTTTCGCCGAAAGTAATAATGAATCTGGATGACTAAGAACTTGAAAAGGAATTATATACTGTTTTAGTATTATTTTTACAAAAAGTAAGTTCATTGAATTTTCTAAAACTAAATAATAAATGCGTAGTTATAAGGAGGATAATTGTCTCCTAAGAAATAAGGAGGTTATGATTTTTGTTCCAATATAATGGCTGTGCTGCCAAAATTAAAATTAAAAAGTTAAGATAAATAAAAGATTTTTTATAAAATGTTATTTTGGGAAATTTTTATACAGTCGTGGACAAAAATATAGTATATAATATAACACATGCATAATATTACCGCTGTCAAACTTTCCATTCGTGAAAAAAGTATCACTTTATGCAGTTGTTACATAAATTACTATTAACAAATCTATGGCTTTCTGCAAAACCCCATTTTGATATCTTTATTTCTTCTAAAGTTGTTGCCGATCAAAATGGGTCAAAATATAGTCAAACACCCTGTATCTGTACGTATGTCAAAGGAAAGCACTAATAATTTAATGACTTACCTGTGACGCCAGTGCCACCAGTACCTAAAATTTATAAATACATATTTAAATAAATTAATAAGATTTTAGTTTTATTCATTATTTACTTAACAACACCATAAATACAGACTAACTACGCTATAAAACTTCAAAGGGTGTATCCTTATGTTGTTTTTATAAATATATCCGGAGTTAGAAGCGAACATGTCTGACACCTTTTGGTAACTATTTCCTTGATAGTACCATTTAATCATCAATACTTTTTCTTCAGTAGTATAACTCATGGTTAATCTTTTTACTGTACGATTTTTTGATAATAATAAAGCACTAAATTTCAAAATGACAACGTTATGTCACGCTAACAGGTATTTTTATTGTTGTTCATAAATATGAGGCGATAATAATGTAACAATTTTTAAAAATATATTAGCATCTAACTAGCAAACGGGTTAACCGAAAAATCTAAAGTTTTTACCATGTACGTAAATTTGCATGCTCTTCAATAAACTTTAATAGAATTTTTCTCTAAAATAATTAGGGGAGCCTATAATTGACCCCATTAAAAATTACATGGGATTTCCTATGTCCCGCCCGGCGATGCATCACCCGGTATACCAGTCTAGAGGCAGCTTTGCCGCACGAACAACGTACGGCAGAGAGAAAACAATAGGTCTAAAACCTTTCTCTCTTGCGATTCTGACTTGGTTATTATGGGACCACCGCAGAACTGCATTCTTTTAAATAAATAAAACTTTTAAAATCGGTCCACAATTGACAGAGTAATCGCGTAATATACACAAAAAAACAAATAGACGAATTGATAACTTCTTTATTTTTGAAGTTGGTTAAACAATAAATCATAATTACCTGAAACTAAATAAGGAAAATAGTTTTCCTTTGACTAAATACATTTACTTTAAGGTATAATTTTTTAATTTTTTATTACTGATTTTTTGTAGTATACATTTGTTTTGATATGAAGAAAATGCAAGGGACTAAAAGGTTTTATTTTTGCCCGCTGAGACGCCACTGGACAATAATTTTAATCCACTTAGAGCTACATAGGCGTCTTGTCACTTTAAACTAAATATTTGAAAAGCTGAATTTTAGACTTGTTACTTGGGTACCTATTGGAGATAGTTTCCCAGTCGGCAGACACTTCATGGAAATAGTTCCCCTGTCCGTAGCAGTTTGCTCAAAATTTAGTCTGGCTGCAGGGGTGAGAGGACTCAAACGTCCGATTAAGTCCAAGATTTCTGTTATTTATCAAGATATGACAAAACCTTTAAAATGTCCCAAAAATATTTTGGTTTAAACAGAGTGTGTCTCAAAAAAGGGAATAGCTGTGAAGTTTTTTTTTTTTTTAAATTGTAACCCAATTTTTACCTTGAAAGTTGAACCTAAATAAAAAGTTAACTTTGGTTAATGTGTAAAAGCTGAATTTTATGTATGTTACTTGGGTACCTATTAGAAGATATTTTCCCAGTCGGCAGACACTTTTGACCACTGACCAGCGTCCGCCGCTCACGGGCTCTCAGACTATATGTATCTTAGAAACGAAGCAACTTAATCATTAGGGTTTGTTCATTGGAACTTTTTTTTTTGAGAAAACGATATAAGGAATCACCCCTTGGAAAGACTTCGTATCGCAGTAATAAAGAAACACTTCACTGCAAAATTACTATTATGAGATTCAAAAAAGATTTGTTTTACAAATCTAACTAAAAACTACAGTATAGTCATTTTCTTTTAAGAAAAATTATGATTTTCTTTTAATTGTTGTTTTTAACAATAACAAATGTCCACAAAAAAGAGTGCCCTGTGCTGGGTTTCCGACAAGGACTTTCTCACCATTTTTTTCTCACTAAACACGAATCTGAAGTCAAAACCATGGGCCAAACTGCAAAAACGAATTGATGGTGCCAAAGGGGGCTGGCATTTTTTTTTTTCAAATACAATGGGGATTATGCAGCACCTCGTTTTAAAGACCTTTTGATGGGGACACTTAACGCCACTTTGTTTTCAAAAAATCGGCTAAGCGTTCAAGACTTACAAGCCAATACCACTAAAACGGCCAAGGGCGAGTCACATGCTGAGCTCTCTGAGGGCGGGGGATGGGGCATGGGCCTCGGAGAAGTGTGTGAGGTGGCAAAACACAAAAGTTGTAAAGGAGGTTCAAATTTTTTGAAAGAGCAAAACAAAAGGTCCCTCTAACCTCTTTAAATTGTTTCCACCTTTATTCTTTTCATAGATTACACAAAACCTCCTTCCCACGTATTTCAAAAGGTCCTCACTCTTCAATTCCATCATCAGCCCTCACCCCTCGGACTCAACCTTGGGGGGCCCCATCGATGCCCATATTTGCCATTAGACATGTATGAAACACAATAAATTAGGATAGGATGTCGCATCCAGTGGGGGCCATGGCCCCTATGTCTCCCCCTATGACCACCCCTGAAAACGGCACTGTTTATATAGTATTTAAGCTACATTTTTAATTGCTCTAATTCTGAAACGGCTGTGCCGATTTCACAAAAACAAAGTGGCTTTGAGGAAAATCAAAAGTCTTTAAACGAGGTGCTACACAACCCCTTCTATTTGAAAAAAATTGCTTTTGCCCTTTGGTACCCGCATAGTTTCACCCCTTGTTTGGAAAAGTGGACTTCCAGTCTATAGCAACAATATAAGTTTTCACAGTGAGTTTCCTTCTTTTAGGCTTTTAGATTGATTTTTACTTCCTCATAACAACTGTTAAGTTTACCATTTTAAATACTTACATTTGATTGTACAGTATCCTGACGATGCCCTGGTTTTTAATGCTTTGCTATGGTGAGTTGCATCTAAAAAAACACAATTAATTTAGCCTCGTTTTCATAAAAACAATTAGTTTGAATGATTACCATTACCAAATTTTGCAAATTTTTATTTTAAAACAGTGTTATACAGTGACATATCGGATCAAGCGCGAACCGTGAAGCGGCAGATTCGGCGCCAGATCGAGAGGGACAAAAATGTAAAAAAAGAAGAGAATATGTTGATCTGTATACAGGGTTCGCAAAACTTAAAAATATTATTTTTCTACACGAGTTAACCAATTTTATTTTTAAGCAAAATGTCATTACGAAATTTTATTTAGAATAAAGTAAGTAATCGATAAAAATAATAATACAAAAATTTATTAAACTTCATAATTTGGCGAAAACGCCTTGATCTCTTTCGTTTACAGCTGAAAAATTGTGTTATGTAGGAATCTGGAAAAAGCAGGTGTTAAAAAAGCAAATTATAAGAGTTTAAAGTTAGTAAATTATTAATTTTTTATAACTCCAAAATCAGTTTCATGAAGCTTTTTGATAAACCTGTAACATTGTCAATCATTCAAAATGATATTGTAAATAAATTTTCACTTGTAATACCACTAGTGCTAAATTTATTTTCAGAAATTTCCCGGAATAATTTAAGCACGTGTGGTATTCGGTAAGAAAATTTCACACCAAGTTTGTGTTAAATAATATTCTTTTAAATTAATATTTGTAACTTTGACACGAGCTTTAAAATTTTACTATAAAATAAATATTTTCCATTTTACCAATTGTAGTTGCAAATATATGTAATTTTAGAGCTTATCATTGTTTATTCTTTTATATTATATATACCTTATATTACTACAGTTTGTAAAAATAGTTTATTTTAATTTTTTTAGACCCATACCTTACTTTCGTTTGCTCTTCACTTATGTCTAGTACTTTAGTCTTATGATATTATTTTACTAACTGTAGTTGTATAAGATTGTCATTTAGGGTCTTAAAACCTTACATTATTTTATATTATGTTGTGTCTGAAATACTACAGCTGGTACAAAATAACTATTTTTAAAATTATGTATGTGAATGACAGACATGACGTTAAAACAAATTCAATGATTATGTCAAAAAATTTCCACTATAATTCGCTCCAAGGTATCCCAGGCAGGAGAAAAAAATTTCCGATAAATACTTGTGTTGTCATGGTAATGCAACCAAAACAACACGTTTGATTGGTCAAAAAACAGTGGTGTGGAATTGTAAAAATAATTTTCATTAAAAATTTAAAATAAAAATACCTAATAAAGTTTACTCTTGGAATAAAATCATGTTTTTGAAGTTTTTGCTAACCCTGTATACATAATCAACGTTTTCGCTTCGTGAATTATATTTTTTTCAAACAAAAGTTTTTATAAGGAATGACGTTTTTTGAGAAATTAATTTTTTGTCTATTTGTCCCTTTTTAAACCCAATCCGTGAATAGTGAATAACTCTATTTTCCTGCTTACTGGTTAGACACGTAAAATGGCCTTAACAGTATTAGGACTAAAACCCCTTATAGTCTAAGATCTGGCATTAAGAAAATATACCTTAATCTGTTAATTAAATAAAATAATATTTTCTAGGCGGATTTTAATGTAGTGAATGCAAGTGAACAACATCTGCCAGCATAGGTCTGCTACAATTAATGATAATTAATTAATTAATAGTTGATTTATTTATAATTGTTACCTTTACATGTTAATTGCATAAACCAATAATCAGCTGTGAAATAGCCTAGTTGGTTGGGTAGCATTATTTACCAGTGCATGCCTTGTCGACAATCTGGGTTCGTATCCCGCACTGGGTAACATTATTTTTCTATTTTTTATTCCCTTGTCTAGTAGCAAAATTATGTTTACCATATTTAATTGAATAAAATCGGGCTGCTACCTAACCAACTAAGCTATTTCACCGCTGATCATTGGTTTATGCAATTAACATGTAAAGGTAACAATTGTAAATAAATTATCTATTAATTAATTAATTATTACTAATTGTAGCAGATCTATGCTGGCAGATGTTGTTCACTCGCATTCACTACATTAAAATCTCCCTAGACAATATTATTTCATTTAATTAACAGATGAGGGTAAGTTTTCTTAATGCCGCCCAATCAGCACAGTACGTACATTTTACATCCATTTTACGTCGTTACGTCCAGGGATCTAATATGTACGTCTTATGTATGTACTTTAAAGTACGTACATAAGACGTACATTTAGGAACCATTTACGTCTTTTGTATGTACTCTAAAGTACATACATAAAACGTACAATTTAGAACCATTTAACCAGAACTAACCAGTACATACATAAGACGTACATTTTAAAACCATTTTACGTCATTACGTCCAAGATATCTAAATTGAACATCTTATGTACGTATATCTAATACGTCTTATGTATGTACTTTAAGAAACCACTTAGATACGTACATTTACATCTTATATATACAGTGTGTCTAGGTAATTAAGTTAACGTCATATGGGAATTTTTTTATTATTCATTTTACGAAAAAAGCTATTCTTTATAAAAGTTCTGCATAGTCGAAAACCTACAATACAATTATCAGATATCGAATTGTGTCGGTCATCTACGAGGTCTGGCCAAAAATGTAATGTTTGCTTAAGAGGAAAGTACTTGTATTTTTCCCTAATATCTTAAATTGTTATGAAGAAAAGAAAAGATGTTTAAAATTGAAAATTACTTCCAAATATACAATTTTGTTTATTTCTAAAATAAGAGTTTTTTTTTCTGAGAAAATCGAGAAAATTTAAGTTTGTACGTTAGTGGCATTGTACATTCTTTATGTTTTAGTAACAATAAATTTAAATATATATATATATATATATATATATATATATATATATATATATATATATATTTGAAATTGTTCTATAAAATTTATAATCATGGAATGTAGTGCACTTAAGTGCCTAAATTTTCATCATTATTGCAGAAAAAATAAATCAAGATATTTTTTTATATAAATAAACAAAATTGCATATTTAGGGAGTAATTTTGAATTATAAACATCTTTTCTATATAACAATTTATGACATAAGCAAAAATACAGGTACTTTACTCTTAGGCAAAAATTACATTTTTGGTCAATCTTTGTAGATGACTGATACAATTTGATATCTGATGGTTGCTTTAAGGTTTTGGATCATGCAGAACTTTTATAAAGAGTAACTTTTTTCGTCAAATCAATAATAAAAAAGTTTCTCATATGACGCCAAACGTAGACACACTGTATAGAGCCTATACATTGGAAACCTTTTATACAGGACGTTTTTTCCTATCCTTTTAGTTAAAGTTAAAAGTAGGTGGTAAAATATAAATGAAAACCCTGTACGTTTTCGATTTTCAATTTTTCAAAAAATTCAAATTTTAGAAAGTCCAATTTTTTCGCTCAATTTACGTCCAGCTTACTTCTATAATCAAAGAAAATGTTCATACATATTACGTATATAGTCAAAGAAAATGTACGTACACAATTGGTGTATTCCTTTTATGCTCCAGAACCGTCCAGAACGACACCATAAGTGATCCTTTTACAATTTTTTGACATTTTTTTTCATGTTGTAGAACCGTTCTTGACATTATTGACAGTTGAGAGAACGGTTCTACAAGGTTAAAGGACTACACTAAATACGTGCAGTACGTACGTATATCAGACGTACAATATATACGTACAGTGAATGTACATTGTTGCGGAAAATGTACGTACATAAGACGTCTTATGGATGTACTACGTACTTTTTGTGTACGTACATAAGATGTACGTTACATTTTTTTACCTTTGGACAATCCACAAAGGCTGAAAGCCTAAATACTAACGTACCGTGGGTGTTTTAAGCAGGGTAAGAGAAAGTTTGTTAACACGGGACTTAAAAACTTGAAGATTTGGGGGGAAGGAAAGACCTCCGCTGGCAGTAGGTTCCACAGTCTAGAAACTCTAGGGATAAAAGAACGAACAAAATGGGAAGTTCGGGGCCTGTCCAATTGGACCGTATAGGGATGCATACGTGCGGCACCACGAGTTTCTCTGTTGGGAGCTGCAAGAGGAGGGACTATACTGGATAATTCGTCGGAGCAGAAGGCGTAAAAGTATCTATAGAAAAGCGATAGATCTCCCACAGCTCGACGATGGGCAAGAGAAGAAAGTCTTTGAGTATGTAAAGGATCATTAATAAGACGAACAGCCCTTCTTTGAATGGCATCAAGAATGCTGAGGGTTGTAGGGGATGCCATTCCCCAGACATGAGAACAATATTCCAGAGAGGGTCGAATTTGGGACACATACAAAGTGTATAAATTGGAAGGGGAAAAATACTTTTTGGCTCGGAAAAGAAATCCAAGCTTTTTTGACGCCGCGGTGGCTATAGATACAATGTGTTTATGCCAGTTAAGGTTATTTTCAAATGTGACGCTCACAAGGTTAAGATGTGTCCCCGTTCTGCAAAACCTGGCCACTCATAAGCAAAGGGTGAGTGTTTGATGATTTTTTTCGCGACAAGGAACATGATTGTGTTTTAGATGCATTAAATTGAACGAGATTTTTGGCGCCCCAATCCAATATCAAATTGAGATCCTGTGAAAGAGATATCTGCATCGCCCTGCGTTTGCCTTCCAAGTCGGGTTGAGAGATTGGCTTGGGAACCTGAAAAGTGGAGTGAAGGGTACTATCGTCAGCATAACTATGAATGGAATTGGTTGTGGAAGAAAGAAGGTCGTTGATGTAAAGAAGAAACAAAGATGGTGCTAGTACTGAACCCTGAGGCACTCCAGCATTAATTTCGTGAAAGCTTGAAGAGTGGCCATCAACAATGACTGATATACGTCGATTAGAAAGATAACTGGAGAGCCAAGAGCAGAGGTTAGTTGGAAGACCATAGGCGGGAAGTTTATTAAGAAGTGCGTCATGCCAGACTTGGTCGAAAGCTTTAGATATATCAAGAGCAACGATCTGGGATTTACCTAGAAACTCCTAACATCCTAAAGTTACGTACATACGACGTACATAAAACGTACATTGGCTGATTGGGCGGATCTTAGACTATTAATTGTTTGTGAGCTGTTTTATAAAGAATTAAAAAATAATGTAAAAAAATGTTTGCTTTTAGAGCAGTCATTATACAATTAAAAATAAAAATGTGTGTTGGTAGTTATTAGACATATTATACTAGTTTATTGTATTATTGGAATACGCTTTATATTTTACAAAATAAAAAGTACTTACTGCCAACCGCCACTATTACCAACAAACTAAATAGAGAAATTTTGAATCCCATTATAATTTTCAATAGCTAACAACGCTATGTTAGCTATGTATGGCACTAGATTCTCACCTTTCTGGTACCATCTACTTATATGCCTCAGCTCAATGAAAAATGTTTAAGGTATGTAACAAATATCTGAAAAACGGTGTTGAATATATTTAAAACTTGTTTTTATAGATAATTTTGAATTTTTTTAGTTGCATAGTTTTAAAGTTATGTATTCTGAAAATAAAATGATAAGAAAAATATCTATCCATTAGGTTTTTACGTAATAATCATAATAAAAAATAAAAAAAACAACAAATGAAATACAGGGTAATTCAAAAATCGATCACTAAATTAGAGAGGGTGATTCTACTTGACCAAATAAGGGTAGAGCTTCATATAATTTTTTTTCAAAATGTCATTCGTTTTCGAGTTACAAGCCGTCAAAGTTCAAGTTTTTATTTTTTGTTTTTTGAAATGCCTGCTTACAGGAAAACCGATTTGACTAATATTTGAAAGATAGGCTAAGCCATCTGCGCTTCATCATTTTAGTAACAATTCACATTGATTGTGTGTCGCTAGAGGGCACTTTACCTACATTGCCAATTGTTTTCTTGTCATAATTGTTTAGTGTTGACAGCAACAGTAGTTTTTGGCCTGTTTTCTAAAAGACTGATAGCAGGCCATTAAAAAGGTGCTCTTGATTTACCTCGCTAAATCCAACGGTTTAGACGTAAATCACCCTTAAAAATTAAGTGGTACACTTACTTTTCTCATTTCGTTACCACCAGCTACAAGGTAAATAGCTATCAAAGTATACTAAAGTTGTCAGTTTAACATCAAATAAATTCGCTTTTTAAACTATTTAATTTATATTCTTAAAATAACTAATAATGGCTAATCACCAATATTCAAATATCGAATATTGTGATATCCATTTTTGTTATGGAAAAGCAAATGGTAATGCAGAGTTGGCAAGAAGATATTATATAGAGAGTTATCCGGAAAGAAATATCTCTCATGCTCAAACATGTTTCAGTGTGCACAGAAGGCTTGCGGAATGTGGTTCCTTTAAAAGTTACAATGAAAATAGGGGAAGACCTAAAACTGCTAGAAACGTGCAACAAGAAGAAAGAGTGCTTGAAATTATTGAAGATAATACAGGTACTAGTACTAGAAAAATTGGGAATAAAGTGCGGCTCTGTCAGGCTAGTTCATGGAGGGTACTAAGAGAAGAACAACTCTACCCGTTTCATTCACAAAAGGTGCCGGCTCTTTATGACGATGATCGGCCGAGACGGTTGGAAATGTGCAATCAGATCCTAGCTAAGTATGAACACGATAATCGATTAATTGGCCTCATATTATTCACTGACGAAGCTGGTTTCTCTCGTGATGGCATAACAAATCTACTCAACATCCACACATAGGCTTACAAGAACCCAAACAATAGAAACGAAACATCAGCGTAGATTTTCACTGAATGTGTGGGCAGGGATAATAGGAGATTGCCTTATTGGTCCTCATTTCTTTGATGGCCCATTAGCTGGTAACGTATACTTAGATTTTATCCAAAATCGTCTTCCATTGTATCTGAAAGATGTGCCATTGAAAGTAAGGGCCAACATGTGGATCCTCCAAGACGGAGCTCCGCCCCACTTTAGTATACGTGTCCGGCAGTATTTGAATGAAACGTTTCCTGAGCGATAGATAGGACGAAGTGGATCCATGGGCAGCGAGGTCACGAGACCTTAATCCTATGGATTTTTTCTTTTGGGGTCATTTGAAACAATTGGTGTACGATACTCCAGTAATCAACGTCGACGATCTTCGCTTCAGGATAATCGAAAAGTGACAAATTATTAAAGAATCACCAGGAATTTTTCATCAGAGACATTTATTGAAGAGTCTTAGGAAATGTATTGAAGAAAATTGGGGACATTTTGAGAATCTTTTTTAGATTGTTTAGTATTGTTTCATTAATTTTTAGCAATTAAATGTATATCGCAATAATCCATATACGAATATTTACTGATTAGCCATTATTAGTTATTTTAAATTTCTAAATTAAATATTTTAAAAGGTGTATTTTATTTTACACTTAGAGCTTTAGTATAATTTGATAGCTATTTACTTGGTAGCTGGTGGTAATGAAATAAGAAAAGTAAATTTACCACTTAATTTTTAAGGGTGATTTACGTCTAAACCGTTGGGTTTAGCGATGTTTTTCAGAAAACATGCCAAAAACTACTGTAGCTGTCAACACAAAAAATTATGACAAAAAAACAATTTTCAATGTAGGTAAAGTGCCCTTTAGCGGCAAACAATCAATGTGAATTGTTACCAGAATGATGAAACACAGACGATTTATTCTAGGTTTTAAATATTAGTAAAATCGGTTTTTCTGTAAGCGAATAATTAAAAAACAAAAAATAAAAACTTGAACTTTGATGGCTTGCAACTCGAAAATGAATGATATTTTGAAAAAAATTATATGAAGCTCTACCCTTATTTTGTCAAGTAAAATCACCCCCTTAAGTTTCGTGATTGCAAGCGAGTATTTACTTATAGAAATGTTATGCTACTGAATAGCAGCATCACCTTTCGTGACTTTTCTATAGGTAAATACTTGCACTTGTCGTAAGCAAATGCTCGACTTTATTTATACGTTTGAAGTAAATTCTTCTATACCTTATACTTATAAGCAAAAACATTTGCTTCTTTTTATTCATATGTCCCAATATCTCCCTGACGAAGGAGATAGAACTTTTTTATTATATGAAGTACTAACAATATTTTGGCTAACTCTATCACCTCTATCATTTATGACCTCACTTCTCCGGACACCCTGTATATTATTAGAACAATTAGTTTGTAAACTCCACAAGATAAAATATCCTAATTTAAAATTTAAAAACTTTTTGATAACATTTTTTTGCTGCTGGAAAATTGTGTGTTGGAGGATGTTTGAAGAGTACATTATAAAATTGTTATTTTTGGTAATTTAAGAGTATTTAATGTTTTTAATTTAATTATTCTACATAAATAATTAATTTCTGATAACACCAAAATCAGTTTTATAAAACTTTATGATATACCTGTAAAAGAAATAAGGTCATTTATAAATTCTGCATTTCAACCGCTTCACTCAAAAAAATAATAAAATGGCATTTTGCTCAAAAATTATAAATAAAAGTAGTTTATGGACAAAATTATAGTTTTTGCAAAGTTTATATACAAAATCAATTCGTGAATATTTTTTTTTCTTACAAGTAAAAAACTAATACAAAAATAAAATTTTGGATCCATTGGTTCTCTTGTGCAGCATCCGTAAAGTATATTAAAACAGAAAAATGTTTATTGAAAACTAAAACTAAGCGACTTGGCAAAGTTGCAGTTGCAAATTTAGAACAAAATGACATTTTATAATCAAGTTTTGCTTTCGGTTGTTGCAGTTAATGTTCTATTTTTAAAAAATTATTATAATTTATGGGATGAATATAATAAAAAATAAGAAAATAGTTGGTCTACAACTAGTGTTAAGCGTTTAAGTGGTTGCCATCATGGATTTCGTAAAAAATTCAGCAATGAAGCAAAACGTGCGAAGTCAGTTTTAGTTTATCTGCAGTTTAACTCTAAATAACGAAGAACTTACGCTTTATGGCTATATATAAAGTTTCTCGAAACACTGACTATTATCCTACTTTGTGTTATTTAGGTTGTCAGACAATGATGCCTAATATTTTTCGTGAAATTTAATAACTAATCAGGTAATTTATGTAAATATTCTTCGCCAAATTGAATCTAGATACCCATTTTTATCAGCTGTTTGACCGAATTGCAACACTGTGCTCCTTAATATGAATTCCCAATAGCATTTTTATCTTGAAAACTTTTTTAATCAATATCTTTACAAAAAAATTGTTTTTTTCCTAAAAATTAGGTCCTGCTTGGAGAAA